>JAQGAA010000121.1:0-31083 GCA_034696425.1 Isotoma viridis
TCCAACGGAGTCATGAACGATACACATTTGGGAGATTTTGGGGAGCCGTTTGATTTCAAGGCAGATGAGTTTGTGTCAGCTATGGATAAACTTTTGCACGGTATGATGACGAAAGACGAATGTCTAACTAACGATATTTCAACTGCAGATTTATTATCTAGAAAAAATCGTTTTTGAGTTTTGCCAATGTTTTGACTCTTCATGAACAAAATAGAGTCAAAGCCAAATAACTTAAAGTTAAAAAATATTTTTTAATAGATCTGGGTGGTCCAGACAAAGATTGGGAGGACTCAGAAGACTCTTATGGAAGTGATGAAGATGACTTTGATGTAAATCTAGAAGAAATAAAAAAGATGCACAGCTTCAGTAAAGACTCAAAGATTCATGAACTAATGCAACAAATGGATGCTGAATTAGCCACGACAGAGGTAGGCAAGACTTTCACCCCTGACCCCAGTACTGGTGGTGGTTCGTCTTCCTCAAACGTCCCAGGAGGCGCGTCATCCTCTGCTGCTGCATCAGGCTCAAAAGTTACCACAGCAAACGTAGATGAACTAGATGAATTCGATGAAGAAGAAGGACTTACTCCAGTTAACATTGATATGAATGCGCTAGCTAATATTCTGGAATCATTTCAAAGCCAAGAAGGTCCTTCTGGTCCGTCGGCCAACTTACTTCGAAGTGTTGGCTTTGATATCAGCCGCATGAAAAAGTAAACAGTGTTGACTCGCTTAATAATTTACATAACTACTGATGAAAATATACATAATACATACCTACCTTAATGCCCTATTATGTACCTGGGTTGTTGATGTAAGAGGTATTATTATCTTGTACTGTGCATGAAATAGTATTGCTGCAATTGCATGAATATTGTATAGACGGTTAAAAATTAAATTTTACACATTCAATGAGATTTCAAATTTGAATAAGAAAGGTGCAATTACCAGTTGCACTAAAATTATAATGATACTCGAACTTTAAACTAACACTGTGACCTTATGTTAGAATTAATTAATTGTCTATCGCGGTATAGTAGAAATGAAATGGCTTATGTGATGCATTTTTACTTCTATTACAATTTTTAATTTTAACTTCAGTTTATACCTTGATAGTTTTTTCTTCAAAGCTATTTTTAGTTATTTAGTACGATTCAATATTAAGTACTGGATTTTAAAAAAAGTACTTAAATTAACGCTTTTTAAATGATAACAGTATTTTATTTTCGAAAAAACATGTCATGACTGTGACTCAGAAAGTCAATTTCAAAGCGATTTAAATCTTTAATGCCAAAGTATTCCATCAAATTTGATTTTTGGCTAACTCAATTCCATGAGGCTGATAAAAAATTATAAAATCCTTGTAAAACATAAATAAAATATCATCTAGTGCCATATCCATGCTTGCACTGTACATTATAAGTTTTATAAGTAGCTAAGTATTAACCTTCTCATCATCTATCAGATTCCATGTACAAAGAAAGAAAGCAAACCCCAAGTTGTTCCAATTTGTAAAAATAATACTCAATATTTCATGTGACATATTTCAGAATAATGTGAATATATAACGAAGGCACTTGATTTCTGTCACTAAATTAAAATCTATTGTCATCCAAATCCAACCAAGGTTTTGCAATAAAAAAATACTAATTCTCTTCATTATCTTTATAGTTAGAATGTTAACCTCATCCTCATATTAAATATTATAATATAATATTATATTATAATATTTTGTGTACCTAATTCTTTTTGTTGCAGCTTATACAATAATACTAAAACGTTTTTAACTTTAAGGTGAAGTTTTTAGATTAAAATAAAAAATGAAAAGACATTTTACACGTGAAAAAAACTTGTTTAAATGAATCATTGTTTTTATTTCAATCATAATTAAATATCATATTATCATCATAATTAATCATAACTATTTAATGTACTTAACTGAGTTTCATTTAAGTAGGAAGGTAGAATATCATCAAATTCATTATATGCTGCCGTTACCTTACTTATAATTACATAATAATTAATAATATTCCTATTCTTAAGAATTAATTAACGTTTAAACTCTATATAATAACGCTAATAATTAAACTTTTCTTCAGTGAGTATAGGTAAATTAATTTGTTTGCTTTGATGCTGTGTGTGTATCGCAATATTTTAACTTACAAATTTCATTTCCATATTTATCCCTACATTGATACTTAACTAAACCATTTTTTACACATTATAATATATGCGTTCAGTTACAATATTTGATAAACAACACTTGTATTTATTTAGCTACCTTGATTAACTTTATATTCCAGAATAATTTCATATAGATTTTTGTTGTATGAATGCAATAGAAAATAATAAATCTTGTACAATTTATTTTTTTAACAAGGGAACAAAAGGTAAACACAGGAATCAAAAGTAAGTTTTATCTCTTAATTGTTCTTGGGTTTAAAAATTAGTTCGCAACTTTAAATTGGCTTGGTTGCTTTGTAGTGTAGTAATGGTGGTGGTAATTAAGTTTTTCATGAAAAAAAAAATACATATATTTTTGGTTTGAAAAAGAAATGAAAGTAAGACAAGACATACACGTAATTAATTATTTAATATAATGATACTTATTATTATTATTAATGAGACTGACCGTTTTAGGTTCGTGTAGTTTATTAAATATGAAAATGTAACCTTTCTAAAAAAATCTTAAGTTTTGTGGTTATTGTTCCCACATGTATCTGCGTGATTTGCTTGTATAGCAAAATTGGCTTTTTTCACAATTCATTTCTCCTTGATTAATAATAATAATCGAAAATTGAGATATATATTATAACCCCTCTTATATGTGAGTTTTGTCTTGATTACGACTGCTTTTATATACAGTTGTAAGTTAATTGTAATACCGAATTTCACACGAGCGTAATTAATTAATTAACCATTCATACTATAAAAATCAATTTAAATCTTTTATATTTTGAAATAATAAAATTAATGACTATGAATAAGCTGTTGTGCATTCAAAATATATGACACAATGCAACCAAAAATGCAATTTGATACTTTTTTTTGTTCTATTCTGGGTATGAAGAAAAAGTAAGAAAATCTTCTGCTTCGTTGCTTTAGGAAAGGGTAAAGTAAAGGAATTGGATGAAAATTACGAAAAAATACAATAAGATATCTCTCTCTGTCTCTGAATCCATCTTTAGTATTAAGAGGTTTAAAGTTCAAAGAGTAATAAATCTCGTAGTGTATAATATATTGTCTCTGACTTCTTTTTAATGACAAGTTGACAAGCTATTTTGGGACTGATTAGATGGCAAGATTTGTTTCATTTTGAGAAAATTTCTAAATTATAATAATAATTGATAAAAACTAATTCGATTTTACAAAGGAAATGGCTTGGTCTGACCTCAATCTACGGACTCTTGGAACAAATTGCAGAAAAAGTGATCAATTCAATAATTTTCAAAAATTATGATAGAAATATAAGTATTCTATCAGCATCTCCAAAAATTCCTGGAATTATAATATTTTCTGACGAACCTTCTAAGAATCCTTAAACAAAGCAGAAACCAAAATACTCTGCAGACATAACAAGGCAGATAAAGATTAAGAGAAGACGTCGGAATGTAACCAGATTATTTTTCAAGGAAGAAATTCATACGGAAAGACATTTTCCAAGTTGATTTATAATGTATAATATTATGTGTTATTTTAAAGTTAGCATTACAATAAATTCCCTAATTTCACAATTAAATATGATATTTTAGCTGCTATTTTTCAACCAGTTTTGCTTGCATTATCACTAAAACTCTCTCTTTCTCTCAAAAGGGCTGCCTTCGTTTCAAAAATGTTTTAATATACACCCTACCTAAAGGATGAACAAGAAAACTAACTGTATCTATCTAGTCACCAGTTCTTTCACCCGATTTCATGGCTTGACATGAAATAACATGACACAATAATCTTAACATCTTAACCTAATCTTAATTAAAGCTTTCATCCTCACAGTCAGATAAAAATGGAAGCTACTTCCTTTAATATCAATGCACTTCCACAAGCAACACAACCATTCAATCCTTTATCTACTTATTGGGGACTATCACCGTTTGAATTTTTGAGTAAATCCCTACAAATTTTGATGCTTGTGCCAATAAACAACTATTAATAATTATAGCTTGGCAGTTTCGAACTACCAAGGTCGAGCTCAATTCATGACTAATTTCTAGGATAAAGTTTTTTTTTCTTCTTACGCACACAGTCTACAACAATTACACAACAATCTTATGTCATGCCATTAATAATAATGATATATATATAATCATAATATAAATACACATGCTACATTATTGAGTCAAAATGTACAACAATTAATAATATACGAAATATTATCATCACCTTTGGATAACATCATTTTCATTAATAATTGCTAATTAATTACTATTCTAATTTTTAAGTAGATCATAGTTGTAGTCACTATATACATTGTAATTGATTTATGTAGTTTATACGAAGTAGATTATTTACACAGTAAGTGGTAAGTTTATGGCTTGGCACATAAAGAACAATATGAACTTTAGATTTTTTCAGTATAATAATAATCACTTGCTTAATTCAATAATCAACTTTTCTAATCATTACACTTATACATATAGCATCTTTTATCGATATCTTGTTCACCAACCGAACAATAAAAGTCAATTAATTTAGTCACAAAGTTTTTTTTTTTTGAGATGAAAAAAGCAAGACTTAATTGTTTTGTGTGCAAAATAAACTTATACTAAAGGTATAATATAATGTATTTAATTAATTGTAATATAACATAATAATATCTAGGATTTGATTCTTAAATCAATTCAGTCAAAAAATGCCAGATCTCTGGTAGTAGCAATAACAGTATATAAAGTGTATAATAACGGCAACAATTCATAAGTAATATCACTTAAAATGTTATTTTTAGAACAACAAGACAAGAAATAGCAATTCGTTTTTTCTTCTGAAAGTCAGATCTTACTGAAAAGCGCAAATAAATTTGGAAGAGTATTAAATATCAAAATAATAGCAGGTTACAGCCAATTCATAATATCACTTTGTAGAATTAATCAAAAAAAGTGATTTTACTTGGGTAGTAAGTATTTTATGTACAACACACAGACAATTACTGACAGAGAGATATACAAAGGAGGTGATCTGGCTTTTTTTTATAATCTCATTTCTACTTTCTTCAACCTTCATTGAGCAGTGCTTTTTTAAACTTTAAACTTTATGTAGGTAAGTGTAGAGTAATATTTTTCCGATATTCTCAATCTATATTGCGAACGTTTCCTAAACACTATACTGTGGTACAGATCATCATCATCAGTAGCAATCTATTTTTCCGTCAAATCATATGTTTCGAAAACTGTGATCTATCTATTCTAATAATATAAAGTAATGCAATATTTCATTTATAACATTAATTAATGACTTTCAATTTGAATTAGGAACACGAAAAGAAAACAGTCATCAGAGTCAAATTTTTAATCCTTATGTATCTAAAGATGTAAAAAGGTTCACCAATTTTTAGCATTTATCTTAAGAACATTATTTAAACAAAAAGTAATCTGTTTCTCTTTAACTATATACTACAACTGTGCGATAAGTTTAGAAGTGATAAAAATGTGTCATGTATTGGTGGTTAATTAGCCGGTAGTTATGTATGTTTCTTGTGCATTTAGGTACCAGGTTACGAGTATTGTGTTCTCCTTCCTTACCATCATCAATTTTAGTTGCAATTAAAGATTAATGTTAATTTAATTTTTGTACAGAAAAAGATATTACGCAACAAATCGATTTGCTAACGACATTACAAGTTAATGGCTTGGGCCACAAAATCAATCTAAATTTAATGTCACAAGTTGATGCGTCTAAAGCGTGCATCAAAACAATCTGAGAATAATTTTTATCTGTGCAATTTTTTCTTAAAAATCGTCTCTAATCCGTGTGCGCTTGTTAACTATTATAATAATTGAAAATTCTTAGCTACGCTTATAATTGATTATACTTTTAAGTAGAGCGCAGTAGTACTATAACTATTTAACGAGTAATCGAAATGAAGTATTTAAGCAGCAGATCTTTGTTGTTGTAGCAGATCATTCGAACAATCATTGATGAGGTCTCAAGATACACGAGACAATGTTGATCTTGAGTGACCCGAAATTCATCCTCGCTTGTCACAGATGAGTAAGTCAAAGGTAAATCAAATGCAGTAGTTGAATGAAAATAATTATTGATATCGAGTGTGGCAAGACAATCAAAAACCACGTGGAGAAGTTTCTCGTTTCGATCATACGGCGATAATGAAAAATGTATCTGATAATGATGAGTGTAGCCAGGTAAGAGTAATTGTAATCGTGTAGTTGTATTAATAGTAATAGTTGCTCTATTTTGTTGTATGTGGTGGGGCTGCTGAATGCTGCATTGACGCTCTTCTCGAGTTTGTTTGTAATTACACTAGCAGCAAAGGAAACTTTGTTTCATCCTAGTACGGTGCAAATCGATTATATCCACTTCGATACACTGCAGTCTGTATCAAATAACAAGTAAACATGAACATTAATTACTTTGAACATACAACAAAAGTCTATCGCTTGGCATTGAAGTAGAAAATTAATTCGAAAGTCATTATGAAAATAAACATTGATCTCAAGACTCAAATTAGAAGCCTATGGGAAGTTTGAAGGGGGGCTGTAATCAATATGGGTGGTTCTACGTCGAGTTTTACAGTTATCCACAAAGAACAACTCTCAAAATAGTATGAAGGTTTTTGATTGACTTTAACAAAAGAATAAATAACTTAGGGTGGGCTGGAAATAAGATTCTATTTCAATGTTAGCAATAGACGATAACAAAAGATTTCATGTGAAAATCAACACCACGCGTTTGTCTTACCCCGTATCCAGTCACAGGGCCAATATTGTGGTGGCTGAGATACGTCTCCGGAAACTCCCTCCCGTAACTGCTCAAGAAAACGTTTCTAATTATATTATTTCAAATAAATATTTATTAAAACTCAAAATAAAATAAAATTGCACTCAAATTTTAACCCCAAGCCAAATGCAACGAAAATTAATTCATTTATTGCTATATGCATCAAGCAGTACCAGTTAAAAAAAGGAAGGAAAGTAAGATAGATTTTATATTATGTAGTATTATTATGCTTATTTAAGCGATTTTAAAGCACATGCATGTTGTAATAAACAAGTAAAAAGGAAGCAAAGGGGCTGCTAGTAACTAGTAACAAAACCGGATTACACTTTAAAACTGAAAACTCAGGTGAATTTATGACATATTGAAATGAAGTAAATTACACAAAGACATGCGATCATACAGGAAGTTACATAGTGCAATAAATTAGTAGTCATACATGTATAAACGTCATATTTAATTCACATAAAGTGTAAGAGTAAAAGCATGAAATGAACTCATGGAAGTCGAAATGAAAACAATTTAAAATTTATTAGAATAAGAGATCAACTCAGGAGTTTTGTTGACAGAAGAAAAAGTAACACTGTAAGTCGTTTGTATAATAAGTTAACTTTTTTATAATATGTAACGCCCTTTCATTTCAAGTATTTCAACTTCAAGTAAACATTTTCAATTTTACTAATGGATTTTCCCCATTTTTCGGAATAGTAATATACATCACAACTAAAGGCATTTTTAATTAACAAATTATTTTTTAAAGGCCAAGCTAACGCATTTTTAAATGTTATGTAAAAGAAACAGCAAAAGAATAAATGAACAGAAATTAGAATTAAAACCCAGCATAAATCTTTCTAAAAGCTTATTTCGCATTTGTATTAAAAGTGAATATCTATTACTACGCTTACCCTGGAACAAAACCAGCTACACTGGCGGGTTGGGCAGCCGCTGCCCCAGCATACGCTGCTCGGGCCGCTGCGGCTGCAGAGTATGATGCAGCTGCTGCATATGTTGCCTATATAAAACCATCATTATAAATAATTTACCGTAAACCTGTAAGCGATTTCTGTAAAAGTAAAATGCACACCCAGACCTAGCGGAGAGGTAAAACAAGATCACCATTAGTGAAAGTCAGCTAATGTTCATTATAATTATAATGATTTAAATTCCCGTCGGCTTTTTGTATCACAGAAACCTTCAATTCTATTAACAACCAACTGATATGGCTTATTTTGTGGAAAAGTAATTCGTAAGTTCGTAACATATATACACTTTCGCAAGTAATGAAGGCTTAGCATTTTCCCAGATTTTTCTTTGCTGAACCACTGCAAACCGCCCACTGAAAGTCAATGTGACTGACTACAAAATACTAATAACAAGAAATCCTAAATCCCTTTCAGACACACCACGACCACACCCTACTTTCACGACAGTTCTCATTTAATCCTTTCCTGGTACTTTGTGCCATCGAAATGTCATGGGCATGAACCATTTCAATTAAAATCACAGCATTTTCTATTAGGAAATTAAAAATTGCATCCTATAATACATGAGTTGAGACTTCAGACAGAAAAAAGCAAACACTCTAAAATATAAGACTCTAAGATACACACAATTGTCACTATTCCACAGAATCTTTTGAAAAAATTGGCAATTACATCTTTCTTGTATTTTGTCATTCGATTGAATACTCTCGACTAATAGATAGAAATAAACCATAAAATGAAACGAAAGTATTTCCGAGAAGCTAAGACAATTCGAAAATGCTTTATTCAGACCATGACGAGAAAAAATCTTGTTTCTCTCATAAACACATCTACGAACCACTAATACTAGTAATATTCTTCCGGCATTTCTAATGGTCATAGTAGAACACGAGTTGATTGTGACTGTAACTAGTGACTGCTACCATAACTCGATCCTGTACCCAATGACTTTCTCCCAAGAAAAAAAATCACTCTTCTACTTGCTCGTCCATTACATCTTACGTTCTTGACATGAGAGGAGGAGAATTTTCTTGTCAGCCTTTGGGTTTCAAGCTTTTTGTCGGTGAGTGAGATCCATTAAAAGTAAATGCAATGAAAGCATGAAAGCTAAAGAAAAATGTTACTATTGCATTTTAGCCTCAGTAACGTTAACCGAATTGGGTGCTCAGTACCGGGTGCTGATTTAACCAAAATGCTTGAGTAGTCTGATGTCTAGTTTGATCTGCCTCTTACTACATAGAATCTTCCCAGTCTAAGCCAAATAGTCTTCGAAAATTTTATTCAATTAGATTGAAACCTTTTTCGATTCGAAATACTACTGAGAATGGTAACATTGTACAATCTTGTTTCTTTGAGTCCTTGATAAATAAATAAAATTCTTATCAAAGGTATTCAAACAACTTGTTTTGGAAGTCTACCGAAAATCGTTTCCCATAGATAGATGATAATTGGAAATTATATTACCTGAAAGTGGATTGTATCAAAATTCTAATACCGAGAGTATCATACCGTATTACAGACAATTTTTTTTTACAAAAAACAAGTTCATTAATTTTTACTGCGACGTGAGCATATATTCGAAACCTTGATGAAACCCAAGGTTAACTATAACCCAAACCCAACTCTACTTTCAGTCCTCTGACGCAGTTTATGAACAAGACACATTCTCGTATGTTCATTAATCCGATGCTACTTCTGATGTCTTTAATCTTCATTCCCTAATGCTGTCTTCCATATACCGTGTCACTCACCTTTCCTAGAACTGAAACTACTCAAGCTTTATTTTTCCTTACAAAACCAAATAAAATACAACGCATAATATGCAATGCCAACGCTTTGCCACACACTTTGCATCTTCTTATCCTAACTAGAAGGAAAATACCTAGTTATTATTATCGCAATGATAATCTATAATGCATTACAATATCAAAGGCAAAATCACTGAGCCGAGACTGGAAATGAGCCATCTAAAAGCAGATCAGGTTAAAGGAAATAATAGAAGGGTAGTAACGGATATTGATTTTGTAAACGAGTCTGAGACATTTTCTTCAAGTAACAAACAAAAGACCTTCTTGTCTGCGTCTATACTTTTCCAATTTTCAATCTAGAGAAGACTCCTCAATAATCAAAATTATATACCACCGACCACTAACATAATACAGCTAACTACATTACAAAATCTATTCGAGGATGAACCCTCCTACCATATTTTTCTACTCTATTGGTTATCAAACGAAAGTGAAAGTAACTAATTTTCATCATCCATCTAACCATCTCAATCAATATTATCTATTTGTTTTCGTCGCCTTAAGCCTTACTCTTTGATTAATATTTGTTAAGTTAATGGCTTCTCTCGGTAACATAATCCACAACTATGCCACTGCCACTACTACAAACTTTCCCTTTTTGGCTGATTTCCAGCAAATCCTCCCGGAATCTTTATTTCAGAGCTAATCAACTCCTATGGATGTCCCCTAGAATTACTAAGATTAACAACCATACTACTAAAATAACAATAGTGCAAAACCATAAAGTCCAATTTGCGAGAAAGGAATGGAATACATAAAATATAATTGTAAACCGTGTGACTAGAAAAACCAATTAAGTGTCAAAAATTTCTACTAGACGCAACCCGTAGAGCCTGAATCATAAAAGCAAACGTCTTATAACTATAACTTATAAGACTACCAAGACCGACCCAATTCTAGAGTCTTAAAACGATTTCTGATTTGAAATCATTGATGGTGAAACTGTGGTGATGGGTTCAAGACCCATCACCTCAATGTGAAATAAAAGTCATGAGACGTCAGAGAATAGGATGAGAAAACTGTAAGAAGTATTTCAAAGGCAGCTGGAGATGACTAGAGAACAAATAAACAAAGGCTATTAAAATAAAACAAAATGATAAGAGAGAAGCCCCACTACGCTATGCGTCAATGGTTGCTACGATGGTAATACTAGTAGTACAAAACCAACTACCAACCAACTCATAATTTTCATTCATTTCATCTTTTCTTTACAGAGAGTAGTTTTAACTTTAACAACCCAACAACCGTCTGCCAATCAATTTTGGTGAAGTTTGAAATTGTGCTTTTTGCTGTATTTGCTCTCTGTTTGTTTGTTATCTTAAATGTTCTGTCAGGATGAGTTGTTCAGTGGGGAGAAAGCCCTGCCAAAATTTACAAAACCAAGTTGAAAGTACAAACCAACCAACCTCTAACAAACCACAGGGAAATACAAGAACATCTCAAAGATAACCAATAACCAAAGCAAATAATGCTTCCGTCCTTATCCTTCCTGGTCAGTATGTACACCAAGCACTCTAAAATAATATTATGTGCTTGGCTTTTCTACTGTTTGTATTCCTTTAAGATTGAAAATGAAAATCAGCTTGGTCAACATTTGACAGGAAGGAAAGACGAGACTTTGCAAAACCATAAACCACTCGATTTGATTTGGTCGAGGAGATGGGCCATTTGTTCACATATCTTAGAGAATCTAGACACAGCTTTTCTCATGGTTTCAGTTTCAGGGGTTTCACAGTGACTATGCTACTGCAACGCTGTAGCGCTCAAGTCTTCCATTTTTTATATATGTATGTTTATAATCTGATATGAATTGGTAACATAGGAATATACTAAAGTACTAAAGTGCTAATTCCAAGTAAAGAAGTTGTATTGAAGTTTAAACAAAATTGGTAATACACATAAAATCTTTCATATTTCTCTTGTTAAGTTAATGCAAGTAGTGGAATCTCGTATTTTTTTCGTACCAACAACGAAGGTAAGTTATGCGTTATGGAGCCTAGTTACTTTCACCTTTTGAACAAAAATCCTTCCTTGTGAATGCTAAAACGAGCAACTTCAAACTTTTCAAATTAGTAGAATGATTCATTACTTCATTAGTAATTTTTTAAACATCATCTCTTATTTTTAAGTGAAACAGCGGAACCAAATATTTTCAAGTCGCCCAAATTCAAGAGACTTAAAGTACAAGGGCTAAAAATAATCCATTCATACATGATTAGTTTCTGAGATTTTTATCATGCAAATTACGGTAAATATATATACAAAAATACAATAACTGAAGATGACAAGAGAAAAAAAACAATGACGAATATTTTGAATCAGAGTACTAAATCAATCCTGGTAATAAAAACCAGAAAAAAATTCTCAAGACAAACGAACATGCATCTTTCAGAATTCAACTAAAACTAAGTTACAATAAGATTTACAACGGAAACAAAATCAAATGTTTTCTTTTGTAACCTAAAATTTACAAAACTTTGTTCAACAATACAGACATACCTAGATGTAAGAAACAATGACAATACTACAAAACACCTTTACAGCTCTAACGCATCCTATAACAATAACTTTTAATTTAGTTCTTTCAACTCTCGTAGTCTGGGTATGAATAGACTTGGATTACATCTAAAAAAATAAGAAAAGCTGACAAATTTTACCTGAACTCGAGGATCCGCTGCAGCACTGGCTAAGAATGGATCATAGTAGACTCCGCTGTATACAAAGGAAGAAATTCACAAAAGAAGTATCGATTAGATTCATACATTTTTTTTCATTTTATCATATCATATATAATATGAACCATTTTTTTGTATTGTTATTTTGTATTATACATGTTGCAACTTTTTGTACACTTCTTTTACTTCTATTCATTCTTTCTTAGAAGAGTCATTATATTATACTCAAACTCAAGTTATCACACTTTCTTCGAATTAAGATAGTAAGTAAATAAAAGAAGACCAGTTTTACAATCGAGTGCTAGTACTCTTCGTACGGCATATGCACAAAAGCGTTGAGTTGATAATTTGCATTTGTATTGTACCATACGAACATTTTGAAATAACCCGTAGTCTGTAGGTATTTTTCCAAAAACAAATATGCTCTTTTGCAATAATGGCCCTATTACCACTAATATTCCCGTGAGATTGTAATGACGAATAGGCCAGGACTTGAATTTAATACAGAGTTCAAATGCATATTCATTAGATAATTGGAAACTCCTACGCCGAATGCGTCCATTAATTATGAATTTATACTCAATACTTTCGCCCTGTAAACCCTGTCAGTAGGAAATACACATATCTTAAATTTCAAACACGTCATATATGGCCAACCTGCTTATTCATTTCTTTTATGCATAAAATAGGTCTTAGATTTTCCTTGGAAAATGGACACACTATACATACCTATTGTTATCATCACCAACCACCACTATAACCAAGGAGTTTCAAGGCTTTCGTTCTTGTAATCTTATTACACTTTTCTTTATCATATTTATTGTTAAAGGTAATACATACAATGTACGTATCATTCGTCATCACATTGTACGATTTATGAAATTCCACTATATTACAGAAAATCTTCTTAAGAAAGCATATTGTTGTAAGCTGGGCATACAAGAGCGAGCATTTCGCCAACTTCCTTTATATACTCTGCACACCTAGTCTTTACTCTAATGCTACTTTCTTTTTGTGTAGGTATCAGTAAATCGATTTTATAGTATAAAGAACTAAGAAGGATTTTCTGAAACAAGTTTGACCTCACTGGATAAAGTTAGTTGGATGGAAGTTATTTCTTTCATAATATCTGAAATGTTAGGATGAAAGCTGTCAGAGCAGTACCAAGAATACTGTTTTCGAAGGGGAAAGCCAAGAAATTTAATGAGTTCCCTGTGAAAGTTTACTTAGAATTTAAACTTGTATCAATTCCCTAACAATTTTAAAGATTCAATAGTTTGACACGATAATTTGTAAATTTAACTACCTCGCGTGATTCACAATATACAGTTAGTCACAAAGTGCATATTTCATGTTAGGCCAAATGCAGTTGGACTTTTTGTTAAACACTTTTGATCGACTTAACAATTTTCACTTAAAACCCTCCCTGAAGCATAATGTCTCTTTCTGGTCTATAGGAAGAGAACTTATTAAACTTTTTATGATAATGCATAAAACTTCTTGGAGGGTCATACAATCGATTCTTGGTATTGCCACTGCTAACCAGCAGAGCTGATAATAATTTTCTAAGTTGGAGAAAGTCTGAAAACCCCATGTGTGTAGTGAAATCCCTTTCTTTCGTCCTGCTGAATAATATGCATTTTCAACTTTCTCTACCCCCATCGTCAGCTTTCAGTGCTTTCTACAGACTCGACACTGCAATATTTCTTGTCGTACCTCACGCATGCCGTTCACATGCAATGCAAACACATCAATAGTTGTTCGCTGTACTACACTAACAAAAACTAGCAACAGCAGCAGTCACCATTTGAAGCAGTAGTAGTAGTGGTGTTGGCATAAAACTGGTCTAGGATGGCAAAATTCTTGCACCCGTACAAGTAAGTAGTAGGAACCACCCGCAGCATAGTCAATCATAGTTTCCGGCTTGGGCTTTCTCCATCCCTATTTTCTGTAACATAAGATTTCTCTTACAGTTACTACTACATAGTTACTATTGACTGCCACTGCAACAACCAACACTGATGCCAGCTTCTCTTTTGGCTGACTAATGCTGCGATTGCGATGATAAATGTGATAGATGGATTAAGTGACTTGACTACTATTACTGTTACCACATAATAGTACAACTACTAGTCAGTTACTAGTAGTAAGTATTATATAACTAATAACATTTTCAAACATGCAACAAAGTCTATCATTCACTCTAAAGACTCAGTGGATGTTAACATGCGATGCTGATGCGAATATTTCATAAATATCATGCCTTAATGCAATTTCCAAAATTGTACAATCTCACACATCGTTTCATTTTTCATTCTTGGAACGTCGCCTAGAAAAAAAATTAATTTTTTTATGCTTTCACTTCACACACACCGTCGACATACCATTCAATCGACCCCGTGCAAAAGTCGCAAGCCTTTTTGTATACCATTTGAGTAATTTTTTATCATTGAAAGTTGACCAAAAACACTTAACTTACAAATACAATACAAACACAAGATCAATGCTGCAAACTAAAATTGTTCATGGTGTGTATACGAACAGATATGGCGGTGTGATTGATGTCACAGTACCAAGGTCCCATCATATCATATTGCGGGTCATAACTTAAGAGAAGGTCGTCATAAAAAAACACCGTAGCAGACAAAGAATTTATAGTAGTAGTAGTAAGTGTACACTAAAAAAACCAACAATCTACTTTTTTTTAAACAGACAGGTATTAAACTTACGGGCCAATTCCATGCAAACCGGCAGCAGCAGCGGCATTCAGATTGAGTGAAGACTGACGGGCCAAAGCAGCCGCAGCAATAGCGGCCGCTGAACTAGTGTTGCCAACCAGAGGTGACTGATGGTGAGCAGTGACACCAGCAAGACGGTGACCCAAACCTCGTTGCAACATTGCTCCTCTCATAGCTCCCACTACTTTTTTCAAACGGTTCCAACAAAGGGTGCCCACAAATTTAGCAGCAGTAAGTATCAAATATTAGCAGTAGCAATAGATAAATACATTTAAGGTTACGATATAAAAATTAACAAATTAATTAATTTAGCGACAATCAACAACATTAGTATTGTTAAAGTTGTGTGTAAATTGTAAAAATGAAAACAGGTATTTTAAAACGGGTAATGTGACAAATACGATAATTAAATTACGGGACGATTTACATAATATAAATGAAAATTTGTAAGTAATTAATGAATGCAACAACATTTTCGTTAGTAAAAATTGAATAAAAAACAAGCAGCAATTCCCATCATAAGGACAAGGGTAATTGCAGCAGGCATAATAATTTACCAATTCACATTGTAATCAATTATATTTTTTGGGCCATTCACCAAAAATAATGATTTCCACGCAATTAATTAAATTATTTATATCAAGTGTTGTACAATCAAACACATATCAATCAATAAGTATATACAAGCAGTACAATACAATAATGTGGGTGGGGGTGTGTGCATGTGTAGCATTTTAAAATGTGTACGGATAAGATGTAGCAGATTTATATATTTATTTAATTATAGTATTTGATATTTAATTTTGTGGGTCAGTCAAGTTTTTTTTCCAGGTGAGTGAGTCAGGTCCATTCACAGAGAGACACAGGTGATGTGAAAGGTGACGAGTTTCCATAATAAAAACATAAATGGAAAAAAAGAGACAAAAAACAAAACACACTAATTTAGTATCAAATTTCTCTACCATTATTTTAAAGCATTTTTTTCGTGAATTTCATTACATGATTCCATCCGGTAATTGATGGAACTCTAAAACTATTGTGTAGTACTACTACCTCTACAACTGATGATGGCTGACTGCCATAAAGGCAATTGGGTTTAGTAATTTACTTATCATAATTTACTTGATGATAATAAATGTCACTCAAGCAGAACATAGAAGCAGCAGATTGATTGAAGATAATAACAATAATAATCATAATAATAAGTAACATATAGAACAACGACTACACAATACACACCCATGTGCGTTATGATAATTGCTGGTTTCTGGGAACTTTATTGAATCCCCAGGTTGCAGGGTTACTATAAAATATTGTATTATAGGAAAACATTTAGTTTTCGAGCAGTAGCAGCAGTTGGCAGAATGAAATAGCAGACTGAGCAGAACAATCTCATTATTATTCAGGCAAAAATGCACATCAATCATAGTCAAATCAAGTTAAGGAAAACATTTAATTCAGTCAAATCAAAAATGCACAAATCTTAAAGTATCTTATAACATAGTATATAGAAGCAATATCCATTCCCAAAAAATCCAAGTACAGTTAATCTTAATCTTAAATTACGATAGTATCACAGAGAACCTTTCTTGAATCTAGTTTAGGTAATACTACTTTCACTTGGATGCCGTGGCGTTTCTACCTACTACAGCGTACGTATGAAACATTACTAACGTATATTTTGGTCCCACTGACTTTTTGATCATCTATAAGAACATCCAACTCAATCTTCCAATTTCTAGTGAAGATGAACTTACGCAGACATAAACCTACCAAAAACCAATAAAACTGACCATTGAAAAGAACAATGGTCTACTAAATAGCTATCTACTAACGGAGGTACTACTACTTTTGGTCTACCCACGGGTCAGAGCACTAACTTACATAAAGCCATTACTAATCGCATTCTGAGAACATCCTTGAGGCTATAATAGTCTCTTTATGGTACCATTTAAAAATCACGTACTGGATTTTGTTGGCAGAGTATCAGTGATTTCAGGAAACCTGCATTTTACTACGATTTAAACACCTTAATACCATGTGCCAACGCCCATACATCACACTGCCAACAAAATCCTTCATGAAATTTATTTACAACACTATGCACTAACCCTTTCTGCCCTGAAACAACGATAACTATCTAGTAAGTTTCTTCTCAATAAATATATCTATTTATCACTTCTTAGAAATCCCAAATGACTTGTGAAAGGTAAAGGTAATAATGTAATGTAGGAACGTGATAGTAACATCAGTAGTAATTCAATATCTTTCTAATGAATCTTTTCGCTTGAGAAAACTTTCCCCTCCGGGGGACAAATACCTTTCGGTCAAATGGCTTCCAATTGGCGGACATAATATAAAACTAAAGGGTTTCTTGTTAGCTATATCCACAATACTATCTGATATCTACTTACACATCAACAACATTACCACCTTCATCAAGGGACAAATGCTTACTACCTTAACTTAGGTCGCTTCCAAAAATAAACTATTTTCTCACTAACAAACCATTTACTAAATTACCTCCAGAAGGGAGACATTAGTCTTGTATTAAGATAGCGGTGGTGTCGTGACACTGCCTCTTCCCCTTCACCTGGGTAATATTACTCAGAGTGAAAGTCAAAAAGTGAAAGTTAAGCCAAAAAGCTCAAGGCTTTGCCAGCCATTTTTCTTATCATAACTTCTACTTTCACCTACACTACGATACGACTACTGCCTCCTACTTCCTTACACTTTCGTCTATAAAGCGCGTACCGTCGCTGTAGATTAAAAAAAATGATATAGAAAAAGAAATACAAGGTCCATTAAACAACAGCGTTTAATAGACGAAAATGTTTTATACTCTACGTTAGACAAAGTATTGTTGTATACCCGCGTCGAAAAGACCAAAAGCCTATTTTCAATCTCACAAGTTCTAAATCGAACAATACTTTCAACTACGTCTTTGATGTGTTTGTTTGTACCGTAAAAATTATTTTTATATCATCTAGCTTATCATGATGTTGATGGAAAACCTATGAACCTTATGCTGCGCTACCTGCTTTCACCTCGTCTAATCACGTCTCTAGAGAGGATTACCTAGCCATTGCTGACATGCTTTCACCATCTACTTTATAGTTTTGTTATATCAATTTCCTTTTCAAGGTACTAGAATTCAACTCATCTGTATCTGCAAGAAGTATATTTACTAACTAACAAGTAATATCATAGATGGGAATCAGACACAGCATGCTCAAAAACTTACCTTCTTCTTACAGGCCTCGAGGCCAAAACTAAGGGATTTGTTGGGAGGGTTGCAGCAGTGGCCGGCCCCACTGCTCCTGGTGTGATCCAAGAAGACCACGGGAGTTGAGGTAATCTCACGCCTACTACATAAGGTCACGTTGTATAGAACAATCGTTTCATATCAAATTTTGGCATCTACATGAACTATGAACTAAAGTTACAATGAGACTTACTGCTCACAAAAGCAAAAATAAAATCAATAACTATAACTATATTTAATAATATTTAATCCAAATATTTTTTAGTTTCACTTATACTTGTTTGGACTATACTCCGTCACTTTTCAACCTTAAAATTAACCCTATTTCATTTTTATCCAGAATTCCCATATAAGCGGCTTCACAAATACAAAAGCATAAGAATAATGACTAGCTTGATTTGACTGAATTAAATGTTTTTAATGTAATTACTATAAATAAGAAACCCAATCGACGAGCTGCGAACTGCTCAGCATGACTAAACTATAAACACACTGTACTATGTGTCTGTACTTTTACTTTAATTCAAAATACAATCTGCTGAAAACGCTCTGCTTGACTAGTGACAAAATATTTTTTCAAATTCGAGTGAATTATATAATTTTTGTAAACAGAATTATAAATGAAAAAATGAAGGAACTGCTAAATTGACTTACCGTTAGCTATTCCAGTCGTTAGAGGTTTCTTCGTTTGAACACGGGCAGTTGCATTATTCACCTAAACAAAATTATGACATTCGAAAAAAAAGTATTTTAGTTCCCAATCACCAATTCAAACAAAGTAAATAATTATTAAAGTTTAATCTACAAATCACAAAGAGAATAATGCATTGGAATAATTAGATACTCTACCTTAGTAAAGAGGTTTGTCACATGCGTTTTTGTACAGACATAACATTGACTGATAAAGTGAAAGGTGGAGCAAACCACAAATACGAAATACGACTAAAAATGCTACTTTGTAGGTACAGTACAGGTGATTCGTTCGTATTTAAATGGTAATAGTAAGTAATAATAATCATAATTCAAAATTAGATTCAAGTTTTCATTCCACCCACAACCAAAATTATTATTTTAATATTAGCTTTAGCTTAGCTCTGATCATTATCATCATCATCATCACATCGGCCATAAGACTATCATACCAATTCATCTTGCAACCCCAACCCCAACCACCAACCAACCAAATAAAGTCAATTTATTTCATACTGTGTATCTCAAAGCATTGTAAATCTGCAAAAAATAATTATTGTAATAAAAGCCAAATCAAATACTTTGTGTTTTTCTTGGCATTCACATATAAAATTATTATCATGCTAAAAGCTGTCATTAGAAATACTGCAGAAGTGTACATATAATTATGAGTGAAAGCTTTTTTATTATCAGTCTTTACTTGCAATTAATTGTACCTTGCATTGCTGGCTGGCTTTTACCATATCCATTAACAAAACAGATTAATTAAAAATATATGTAATTTCAAAAATCATTCCGAAAGGTCAAAATCAACATGGATCTCAGTTAGGATTAGGACTTTTGGGTATAGCCCAATATAATATAGAATAGAAAGAAAGGCAGATGCAATGCAATAGAGAGGTAACTAGTCCAGTAGTCTAGCCATCACAATAATCATTTTCAATAGAGTGTAAAATGTGAGCGTCTCTGAATTGTCTCAAAAGGCAGTTACGCAGGAAGTCAGTAGAAAGTGCTAATTAACAAAGCTGTCATTAGAAATACTGCAGAAGTGTACATATAATTATGAGTGAAAGCTTTTTTATTATCAGTCTTTACTTGCAATTAATTGTACCTTGCATTGCTGGCTGGCTTTTACCATATCCATTAACAAAACAGATTAATTAAAAATATATGTAATTTCAAAAATCATTCCGAAAGGTCAAAATCAACATGGATCTCAGTTAGGATTAGGACTTTTGGGTATAGCCCAATATAATATAGAATAGAAAGAAAGGCAGATGCAATGCAATAGAGAGGTAACTAGTCCAGTAGTCTAGCCATCACAATAATCATTTTCAATAGAGTGTAAAATGTGAGCGTCTCTGAATTGTCTCAAAAGGCAGTTACGCAGGAAGTCAGTAGAAAGTGCTAATTAACATGCACCTCAATCTTTCTTTCTTGATAGAATTTCTAAGTCTATTGCCTAGAAAATTGATTTATTTACCTAATAATAACGCAAACAGTTAGTTTTGAAGATTAAAAAGTAAGATTTAAAACTTTGAATTGTTTTTTCCTGGATTCTTAAGAATACATTTAATAAAACCCCCTTTCACCAACAATGAGTAGAAAACAGAAACAAAATTTTAAAATAAAAATTTTAAAGTTTCAAAATTGTTCAATGACATACCCCTTTCTAATGATAACCCTTAATAATTTACACTCCTTTTAAATTAACTTAATTTGACAATAGTAATGATTAAAAGTCTGTAGAGTTGTAAATTGATTTCAAAGACAAAGAATATCTTATACTACTAAATAAGCAAACAGTTGACAGTAGATTCAAAGAGGAAAACAAATATGTTTTCCTTTAAAAAACACAAAATTTAATACTACAAAACTCACAACTTGAGCTAGAATAAGCTACTCTAAAATCAACTTATTTACTGATAGATTTAAAATCTAAGCACATTCCATTTTAAAGTTCAAACCCCTTCAGACAGAAGTGCAAAAGTCATTTCCATTCGTTCCAGTCAACTTGTCAAAGCCCATTGCATTAAATTACTTTTAAAAAATCGGATTCTTTGTAACTACTAAAAAGAAACTGGCGAAAGCAAGGCCTCAATTCTCAAGATTAAAATGATGTCAAGTCAGGATCAGAAGGGAATGAATAAAAAACTAGCCATGATACAAGACAACGGATAAGGTATATAAGGTAATGATAATATCACTAGTTTCAACTTCAAGTATCAATATAATCATCATCACTATCACATATATCCATCCACACGGTGCAGAAGTAGTAAGAAGTAGAAGAGGAACGAACGAACGGATATTGATTTGTTTTTGATCTGGGATGAGTTGACTTACACTAAATGATCAATCTCCGTCTTCTTGTTCAAAGGCAATAGGCTTGTGATTTCTTTTGAGATTTTTTAGTAGCAGCAGCAGGATCTTCTCCAGAATTCATTTTAGTTGAACAACCGATATGATCATCATCATACAAGATCACAAGTTCATCATCATGAGTTCCTCTCGAGCTCTCTCTCTCAAGACAGATAGCCTCTGACCTGCTTTCACAACATTTTAATAACCTTCAAACACAAATAGGTGATTGGGTAGAATGAAAATACAATTTCCTTAGCTTATCCATAAAATTTTTTTATATGACAATATGACATTAATATTAAAATTATAATTCGGAGCTGAGCTAAACTCCTCCAGAACCGAGTCTAACTAATAAGGAATATTTTTCCTTTAAGCATGACGTATTTTATATCATTAACCTTCTACTGGATGATATACCTCAATTTTCATTTATTCACCATTAAATCGCATAAAGGGTTTATTTTTGGGACTTAACAAAATCTGAAAATACAAGCAAAAAGGGAGAAACAGGTACATCAAGAATGATCTGATAAAACGGATAGGCTAAAGTAAGGTAAATCGATAAAATTGTAAAGACTTTTATAACGAAGTATTTAAGAAATTTATATTAGGATTAGTAAACATGAGCCTATAATTTTATCGTAAATTCCGTAATTTGGTATTTTCGTTAAAAAATACGTCCTTCACAGCAGCCCATGTCAACGTGTTTACTACCTTATACTAAAATGGACGTACTAGTATTCAACAACTATCGTCACAAATGTTTACCAAAAGCAAAAAAAATAGTTTCTCACCACCACCATTCCATATTCAAAACCACAGTATGAAAGTCAAGAATGTTAAATACTGCAGATAGAATTAGGAACTTATAAAAATACGTAGTCTTAAACTTGCAAAAAGCACACATATTTTATTGAGATTGCACAAAAACAGCAGCAGTACAATATTGCTGACAGTCACATTCCAAAACTAAAAGAAAAGTAACATTCCACTAACCAAAATACAAACAAAGCATAAATGCAAGAATAAAGGTGTCTAGATTTGAATTAACAAATCAAATTCACCTTTGCTCATGTTAAATTCACTCATTCACACAATCTTAATCTTAAATTGGCACAAACGCTCGAGATGTATAAAAAAAATTGCACACACAGATTCATACCACACCAATACCACAAAAACTTCTATGCTAATTATTACCACGTTCTGGTAATTAAAAAATTGTTCTATTATCCTATCTCATCATATCGGAAAAGCAAAAATTAATACAGATATAGAGATGAATGATAATAATAATCAGGATAATTTAAAAATCAGTAGGTCACAAAGTCATAGTCAACTGATGTTTAGTTAAAATATATATTTTAGCAGTAGTAGTAAGTACTAGTAATAATGAGAAGTATTTAGATACAAGTTCACACGTTGTCATACATAATTTATAATAATAATCATACCATAATCATATCATCACCATTTCATTTCATACCATACAAAGTAGCATTAGTCTGTTTCAAAGCTTTTCTCCAAGAGTTGCATATTTGTGAGTTTACTCCAGAATGAGACTTGAAAGAAGTTTGGAAAAAGAAAGTGTTTTTTCAGAAGGAAATGTCCTTTTTTGATAGAGGATGAAAAAGGTAATTCAAAAAGGGTTATAAATGGACAGATAGACAGCGAAATAGATAGATAAAGAAGTAATAATAAATTGTTGATAATAATAAAAATCTGGAGAACATGCACACCTCAATTTTGCGCCCTTCTACCACAGTGCCATGTAGTTTTTCGCGTGCTCGATCCGCATCAGCAGCATTGGCGAATGTTACGAAACCAAATCCCTATAAAAGTCATACAAAGTCAGGAAAAATGTCAACAAATTGATCAGATCCATATCAGCTTAAAATTTCAATTGATTAAAAACACCAACGCAAGTAACAAATTTTATATTGAATTCAATCTTGTTAATTTACTATAGAGAACTTCTAGTTTATAAGGCAATTAGAAGTGCATGTGAAATATGAGGATACTACTAGTTAGAGATAAATACAATAAAATTTTGCTCAAGACGTTTTCTACAACTGATGCGCGATGCTTTCATAGTGGGCTACACATCACATGCAATAATAGTAACAAAGTGATTACGCGGCCTATATTGTGTTACGCTGTAGTTTGCGCTTAAATCGAGACGCTTTGTTTCAGCGCTTAGTCTACGACTGTTAGTTACTACGTAATATAATACACAGCTCCAGCTATATCTTCTGAAATGCTTGAAGTGCCGGTTTACGGCTAGCAACCCATGGCACATTTTAAGAAATAGAAAAAGACCCTTTGATAAGTACTATATTTCATAGGCATATATAATAGGGCTGTGGCATGCATTGCAAATATAGAGGCTCGATCAATTCAAAATTAATCAAAATGCAAATTGTCTTTCATGTTCATCTCATTTCATACATTTTACGGATTTTTTTGGGAATTTTAAAAGACAATTACAAAACAGACAAGACTTACGCACTATTCACGTACTGAACAAAATACGTATCAACTTTGATTGTACAAATAGCGACTATAATATATAAGAACTAGATGGGAGGAGTAAAAAATAGGACAGAGACAAGTCATTCAGAATTCAGGTTGTACTGAAATCTTATAGGGAATAATGGAAGTATCGGTTTGATGAGGGTTGTAGTAAATTGTAAATGCAGGTAATTCATACAAAGAGCATGAGGTCTAAGTTAAAATAGTATAGGTAGTTGAAGTTTCTAATACAAATATTCTTTGTGTATATACGCGAAATGAAACATGAGTATGACAAGCTGACTAAGATATTAGCCGTAGTCAATTAGTCGGATAATAACTCTACTTCCATGTCCTTGTACTCGTATCGAACCCACCCTAATTCTAATTTTTTATGCTTAACTGATGTTCACACTATGTGACAGGTGATGTCTCTTTCTCCTTCTTAATGCAATCAACATAACCAACCATCAACCACTGCCCTAGCTTCTTTACATTGAAAAATAAAAACACATTGACGTTTTTATATTGTGTACTATCTTTCAAAGTCTTCTGTCCCTGTCTACCTTTTCCATGCTAGATCAATGAGGCCATAAAGAGCCTACCAGCACCATAGTTAGTAGTATAGGTACAGCTTTTTTCTGTTTTACTTGCGCTTGCAATTTCCTAATAGTATATGTTATACTTACACAGGCCTTTCACTATTTATGTCGACATGTAATTTATCTATGATCGACGACTTGACTTCTTAGGAGTCACTTTCACTCTTGGCGACGGAGCGCCCCTATTCCAATATCTTAACTTCTCTTGTAGTTAATTCTTTTTACTTTTACTGTAAATGAAAAGCACCGTTTACATGGTTTGTCCCGATAATACTACAAAAATCAGATAGTCGTGCTAGATATAAATACCTATAATAAACGCTTTTTTTCAGAAGTGGCTTACATCTCTTTCGTTACAATCTCACAATGCTAAATGTAAAAGCATGCAACATGAACAACCCTTTAAATCTGACTTAAGTACCCATGACGTTATTCTTATAATCAATACATGTATAAATATAACAAAATACAGCTACAGAAATGACAAGAACGATATACGCTATTATAAGATAAGATAAATGCTGAAGATTTCGACAGGAAGGGAAAAGAAGAAGAGATCTGTGTTTGGGCTAAAAAAAAGTCCATTTGCTCAAACATGATAGATTACCTTGTCAGTTTCTCATTCAACTAAGAGAGAACTTGTCTACTATCTATCTTTGTAGAAACCAGATCGCTATGGTTTTTCAGATTCTACCTACTTTTCTTCTGCTAAGTGCATGCTGAAATTCTGACATACTGATGATGCTGATCCTAAAACTCTGATGTGATATTATGTAATGCAAGGATCTTCTTAAAGGCATTGGTAAGTGAGAGACGAATAATAGAATATTACTTCATCCCTCTTTCTCCCGAACTCAACACTCTCGTCTCGTCTCAAATCTATTCAACTAAGCAATACCATTAGGATTATTTGTCCCATGCTCTTTCTTTTCATTGTTCGTGGTCTAGTGTGTTTGTACTTCAGCTAAAAAGTAATCGATCTCTCCTCCTTAATCTCAAGTCTAAAATCAGCATTTGCGTTAAAATACATTAAAAATATAAGTTAATCAAAGCAAAATCAGCCAGAGGTATTTATTACCTTAGATCCGCGTTCATTGAATATAATCTCCACGTCCAAAATAGGTCCAAATGACTGTAAATAAAAATCAAACAATAACACATAATTTTTACACATGAAAATATTAAATTAAATTATACTGGTATTAAAGTTTTTAAACTTAATGCATAGACACCAGTACGGTGTCTACACATGTAAGAAACCAGGTACTACAACATAATTGTTGCTTTAACAATATTACTCCCAATTCTCAAACGAGTTGAAATTTGGGTAATTCTTTTGGAATTGGAAACAGAATTTTCCCTTGCTTTCTATACTTTGTAAATTCAATTAATTTCGAACAGAAATATTTCTGTATTTCATTTTCAACACCTTCTGCCTAGAGATTTACTACTACTTCAGCTTAAATAAGAACATGAATACTATAATCTGAAATGTGAGACTATATAAGATTGAAAAGTTGATAAAGAAGCAATCTTCCATTTTAAAATGTTACTAGCAATATACTACGTCTTTCGTAAGAATTTGAGTATGGTGTTACCTAAACTTTAAGATATTTTACTACGGATGGAGTAAGTACAAGTGAAACATGAACTCTATTGAAAACTTACACAAAAAAGTCAGTCTTCAGGGACAAAACTGGTGAAAGCTTAGCTCCGGATCAACTAGACTCAAAGTACATAAAGTCGTGTAGCAATGCCAAAAAAGAAATGAGAACTTTCTTCCCCTTGAAATATTATACCCCAAGCTCTTTTCATACGAGAAATCTAATTTCGATTTCGAAATCTTGATTTTTTTCTCTTTTGCATGCATTTTCCCATTTATTCACCTGAGAAACGTTCAAGTCTCAACTCAACTTCCACTTATTTTCCCTATGTGTCCTGAAGGAGTCTTTTATTTCATGGTTCATTTAACAAAGCCGGAGAGAAAAACTACTCGGAAATAAAAGTTCAATTCACAAGAAATGCGTATGATTTACTTATTGCTTGAAGTCTACATCCGTATGGGATTGTAAAACTACAAAAAACCATTTAGGGAGGTGCTTGTATAAACTAATCTAATGATAACAATAAATTAGGGAGTTTGAAATTTTTTAATATACGAATTTATTAATATTTAAAATAAAATTATTTATCATTTATGAACAATGCCTTACAGCAAGCATGCATAGATTAAATTCCCAGTCGAGTCACAAGTGAAATCAGCCCTGTTGATCTCGACATGCTTTGATATGCTAATTCTTTTACATTATTTTTTATTTTATTTTTCCAGTTAGGCACCTCGCTGTTCAAATTATCCCAATTTGTCTTTTATCCTTCAACCGTGTCCAAGTACCAACTACACAACCTTTGACATTCTTTCATGTTTGGTCCCTCACTCACATACCACACACTATGAATAAATTCACTCAACCATAAACCTTCTGGTACCTACATGTCACCTAAACCCAAACTCGAACATGTCGCCTCATGATTTCACTTTCCTATTTTTCCAATTCTGTACCATGTAATCGCTAAGCCCACTATGGACCACCTAATATATGAATGGTTGAACCGTTGAACCCTAGTAGACTTTGAAAATATATAGCTAAAAACTTTCTCCGCCAACTTTCACCTGCTTTTCATCTAAACTGTATATGCTATACTACCTTCCTACTTTCCCATTGTACTCGATTTCTTTAGTTTGGGATAAAACATTCCGATTCAACCTTACAGACTTTACTATCAATTCCTCTTTTTCTACTTCTCACGTACTTCATGGGATTTAAGTTGAAAAACTAATAGTTTCCTTTACTTTCTCAGTTTTAGTATAAACGACTACATATATGTGCTTCTTGTCTCAGTAGATTATAACTATACCAAAACCCTATTTCCTTTTCAAAGAAAGCAGAAAGGAAATCTATATACTTTCTTAGAGTCCTTCCACGATTTCCTTTTCGTAAAAAATGTTCATTTAACCAGTAGTACTAAATTGTGTATAAACTATGTACTGAAAAGTACTTGCTTTGAAAAAACTCTCATTTTCTGACTAAAAATTTAATTAAAAATAATGTAAAAAAAACTATCTTTAGTACATGTGACGCTTTAGAAAAGAATGCAGCGCATTCGGTCAGCTTATCCAGTAAAAAACATTACTGATGATGTGTGGACAGCCCTTAGTAAAATTTGGAGAAAGTAGTGAACGCAAAGTAGGAAAGTTATAAATCCACCGACCAGACCTGGCTATATTATTATTTTCTGTTTCCTTTGCCAAAAAAATTATTGCTACCTTTTGTTCATAGAGTTTTTTTCTAAATAAACTAAGGAGAGTACTTACGCTTACCCCAAACATTGCCCTCAGATCGGGGTCTCTGAATCGGAATGGTATATTGGACACATGAAGTCGTTTGGGCTGATTCTTTCCACCGGAAGACGAGTCAGTTGGATTTTGAGTAGTAGTTGATGTTCCTTGGCTAACCCCACCGATGGTTGGTGCACCCACCACAACTCCAGTGTTAGGTCCTCCTGTTACTACTAATGAGCTACTAGGTTCCGCTTCGGGTTCCGTTTGCTAGAATAAAAAGCATTCATGAATGATTTATCCAATTTCCTCACTTACATACAAGTACTAACTCTACGCTCGTACTGGGGAATAAAATTTCTTTAATCAAGAGAACAAATAGTTGTTACTGCTACTACTACTGAAGACGAAACACGACAGTAGTGAAAGTAGAATTGAGTAATGAGTGAAATACTGAATTTCAGTGAAAATTCTTACAGTTTGCTGTTCCACTGCTTGGCTGCCAACACTCACGGCTATAGGTGAAGAGTAGTTTTGTCCCGGATCCTTTTCCTTCATCTGCAATGCTACTCCAACCGCATTGGATAGGTCGCCATTTTGAAGACCACCACCTCCAGCTCCACCCGGAAATGCCATGTTCCCCGTTTGAACAGTGTGCTATCATAAATTAAAAATCAGATTCAAATGTTAGTTTTGAATTTACTACTGCACTTTGAATTAAAGATATTGATAATATAGTAAGGATCCTTGGGAAACAGAAACTTATTTGAAAAAGTAACATTTTAAAATAATAGTCACTGATTTAGAATCCCATGGCGTCTCCAGCGTCTCATCAAACACTGATCATTTGCAACACTCAAACATCATGTTTTATCATATTAAAATAGCTTACTTTAAACTTATTTCAACACTTTATAAAATACTAAAATCTAGATGATGATGATGTATGAACATAAAGTTAACAAACTCGACTCCACCACCAACCTATAAAACAAGCCTTTACACAAGACTATATCTTCTATAACTAAACAATAAAGAATAAACTACATGTAAGTAAAAGACAATGCAAACAATTTGATTCATCTGAATCCGATTTGTTTGTACTTCAATGAGCTAAGTAAACTTAAATATTGCTAGTCAGAACAAATTGAGTCAACAATTCAACAACAGTGTTATACAACAATGATCATCCCATCACCAAAGTAAAATTAAACAAAGACATCGTTTTAAATGCTAACAACGTAATAATACAATTTCAAAGCTTATTATGTATACTACAACGCACTTGAGACATGTTTGATACATCCAGCATTAGATTACATTTTACAATGTGAAAAGCTTTCTCCATACTTTCACTTACGTTTTCCAACTCGTTTTCTCTCCACTTATCGTTAGCATAGCTGGCTCACGTATACTTTGCTAATTTTCATCATCAAACCATGAGCATATTATGCAATTCATCCATGCATGCATGCAAATAATATATTCACTAGAGAGAATACAACAATTTACAGCCTGTAATGTGTGGGTTTGAAATATCATCTTGTTGAACCATTCTTCCAACCGTGTTTATTATTGTACTTCAACTTCAACTACTATCATCTACTACTACTACTCTAGTACCACATTCAGCAAATAACAAACATCAAACAACTTATAAAGCAAACCCATAGGGAACTACCTAGAACTTGGAGACTCAGGGAGACGTTGGGAGTAGTAACAGTTGTATGAGAACTGTTTTCGTACTCTACTCAGGAATGAATACATTCAAAGAAGGACGCAAGTCTCCAGTGTAAAAATTTTCAACGTTGTTATACCAGAACATCACGCAAAACAAACATTAACCTAGCCAAGCGTGAGCCTAAAATTCTGAGAAGTGCTCTTTTCCTTGAAAGGATTCAATAATAAAAATAGTATTTTATGGAGTTAACGAAGTTCTTCTTCTATATTAATCCATATGCATGACACACTTTACTTTTTATCTGGTACATGCACACCACCACAACAACACAAAGCAGATTATTCTAGTGTAGTTTGAAACGTGAAGGCATAGGCAGGTCCATCATGAAGATTTAGAGAAATGAAATTTTACTCTTGTTTTATACATGCATACCCTCACTTGCAAGATGATATTACAAAACGAGAGGTTATCTTATCGCAAATAGCACACAAGCAATATAGTCCTCACTGAATGAGAACGATATCTAATATCTACAAGCCCTTTGAAGTTTGTGCAATTACCATGCGGTAGAAGAGTAGTAGTAACATTGCGATCCCTTTATAGTTATTAATACCTTACACTTTTACAAAGTACCAGTTTCGGCAAAACCCTTTTGATATTATATTTCATACAAGGGGATGTTAATTATAATTTAGCGGTGGTCGCATAATCTCATCTCAACCTCTTCTATACTTGCAAGCTTTCTCCTTCTCAAAATGTAAATTCTTAATACAATTTGCAAACAGAACGTAAGTAGAAGTAAGACCGTTGCTTCCCACAATATAGAACTTTGCTTTCTTCAACAAGCTTTGTATTAATTCTCCCCCTAAACGAATTCAACAACCGTCAGGGGAAGACTATCCTTTAAATTGACTCATCTGTTTAAATTACTTCAATATGTGGAGAGCATTCGATCGATAGCTTTCTCTTACTAATATAGTAAGATGAAACATATAATATTGTCTTGATAGAAGAAGAGGCAAACACAGTATGCATGCGAGCAAAATGGTTGCCAACTTTCTACCTTAATTTCATTACAATGCTTTTGACCATTTAATTTCCATACTGATTAATCGCATCCGTACAGATACTGCTTTACTATGTAATTAATACACAATTAATTACACACATCCGAGATTCTACTTCGAACTCCCCTTATAGGTCCTGGGCATTAACAAATGAGAGCAAATTGCGACTAAGCACTCTAAACTTTCGCTTGATAATATTTAGACAACGAGGACCAAGTTTTGCCCATTTTGGATGAGGTCGTACAAGGTACAGATACTGGATGCTTAGATTAAAACAGTTTGAGAATTGAGAATGTTTTATACTCATAGAACTTACAAGTAGAATATACCTCATTTGGATTGATGCTACACTTACTAACAATATTATTTCATGTCAGTATAGTCAGCATTTATTCTTTTAATAAGCACCCAGAGG
>JAQGAA010000122.1:0-31043 GCA_034696425.1 Isotoma viridis
TATAAGGTTGAAATTTTGTATGAGAGTAGAAAAAAGCATGAAACAATGAAATTCAAAGTTATTTTTTAGTTTTTGCCTATTTCAAAAATTGTATACGGTGACCCCCACCGGTTTTTAAATTTTTTTTGTAAAAAGGATGACACATTTAAAAAACTAATTTCCGAAAAGTAAAGCACCGTAGGCTCGGGCTAAAAGAAGTTGCACAGGTAGGTTTTTACAAACAAGGTTACTTTAAGTTCTCACAGTTGTAAAACAAATTGATAAAAGAACACAAGAGAAGGAAAAAGAGTTGAGTTGTAAAAGAATGAGCAGAAAAGCAGATTTGGTCATGCTGCGTTGGGTTTCATCCATTCGGTCACCAACTATATATTTACACTGAGCTAACTCAAGTGCCTTGCATTTCTTTCTCGGTGTGTGTACTCTACAATTTCGTACACTTTGACGTGAAATAGCATGTAAAATGCATTATGCACTTTGTAGCATAATGGCATGGAAAAAAATCTCGTTAGCTTTTCTTCACAGGATATAAGAAACGACCCTTTTTAAATTGGATTCTGGGTTAACTCTTCAGAGTTGAGAAGTACTACTACTACTGGGTTTGCTCCACAAGAAAATAAATTTAGCTTTAGAATACTCTGATTTTCACGCCATATGTGGTCCCTCTCTTTGGTTGAAAAAAAGGAAAAAAGTCATGATAAGAGGTTTTCACATCTCGTTTTGAGCTCCTTATTTGTGTAAGATGTAATTGCTGAGGTTATGTTTAGACCTTGAAATTTAGATTCCTTAGTACATAATGAATTTTTTGTGAAACTGCGAAGATACAAGTGCAACTAACTGCTTCAAGTAATCTCTTTAAGAAACTCTTGGTAGTTAAAATATAATGTGATTAGCAAGGCGTCTTTTACTATCTAGAAAGTAACCCATCTTGAGTTAAGTTACAAATCATTACTTCTACTATAAAATAAATGGATGAGGTGACACTATTCAAGACGGCATATGGACCACGAAAGAGAATTCCTACGAAAAATGCTACACCCTACCCCAACGTCTTTCCACTTATTTTGTGTCATTCAACTGCATCTAATTGATGTATTGTTACTGCATTACTATCACTTCCCCCTCATAGGATCAAGACGGTGCAATGGGTGCATATCGTTGTAATCATGGTGTGTAGGAGTAAATGTATATGATGTTATAGTAGTAGGATTTGATTTCGATTAGTGTATTACGGAAGGTAAGGGTAGTAGTCTATTCTTCTTCTTTTATTTAGAATTATATATCTCTTTAATCTATGTCTAAACAGGGAACAAAAGACTCCTTGGCTAAATTATCTCACTAATGATCTGACAGAAGGGGCAGTACAAAGTTGATGATCATGGACGAGAGAACGTGCCAGTGTCAATTTTAATTTCCTGATGAATTCTTCAATGATAATCCTATCTATCTTCTCGATGAACATATACACTTTCTAAAAGTGTACCTTTCTTTGCGACCCTGAGGGAAATGCAACTAGCGCACTTCAATATCAGAGATAGATCGATGGATATCCCTTCATCTCTTGGAGAGAATTATCACTAACCCTGAGTTCTTTCTTATTGTTGTGCATTTTGAATTTGAGATAAAATTAATGATGCACTCTTTGAGGTTTTTTTTATTTTGATGATAAAATTGGGTAAGATTAAGCTAGATTATTTGAACAGAGAAATAAGTGAAAGCAATAGTGATTTCAGTAAATCCCATTGCACATTTGAGTACTTTTTATAATATAAAGTACCCAGTTTTTAGATGCAACTACAGGAAATTGCAATACCACTAAAAGATGATTGCATCTAGAATCTGTTCTTAAGTATACGAAGGGGTATTAAATACGCAGATACAATAGAATGTATAGGGTAAGTCTTCATAGAGGCAATCTGCAAACCCTTTTTGCTCTGGTTTTGGCACATGGCGAACCAAATTTGTCTCCTTTGGTGCGACACAACATCATTAAATGTGTGCTATACTTGATACACATAAGAATCATTTCGCTTTGTAGCTAAATAAGTCGAACTATGGTTTAACTTCAATGGGTAGTAACTAATAGCATTTCCCTTGTGTAGTTTGGTACTCAATGTGAAAGGGTACAACTCAAAGTAAAACGGAGACAAAAAGTGTAAGCTATTTCCGTCCAGACCGTACTTCAAGTTTAGCCCTTACCACGGGCAATTAACCAGCAGAATTACATGCACATACTCCAAACCTGAATGTACTTTGGGATCTCATTCCAATAAAGATAAGATGAAAAAAATCTTTGAGAAGAAGGAAGGAAATAGTTTAAGGGAAACACTCAGAAGCAGTAAAGACAGCACACATAACATAAACAATGTGTCGAGATATGTACATCTATGTTGTTGCTTTGATGACATTATGGGACATTGCATTTTTTGTCACTTTATGGTTTTTAAAGGTTTTTAAGGAGTTTTTTAAAGCGATAAAAGAGGATCTTTTTCTTATATAGAATGCTTGCTTAGATCAATTAAAAATTATTCAAAATGGTAAAATAGAAAAATTTTGTATTAGGAACTTGTTGAATAATATTATTGTGACCTTTGATGATACTGAAACTTTAATAAATTTCAATGCATGTAGTTTTAAAAATTCATAAGCCTTTTTCATCTGCATGAAATGCAACTAATATGGAAATTGTTATAAAACTCAAAATTTTCCCCAATTTCTCTTAAGCCTTTGCTAAATATAAATGCAAAATAACCAAAAGGTTCTAGTGGGTCATTGACTATGGTAAAATTGCTTTGTAATTGGGAATGATGCTAATTTGTTGAAATAAAGTAGATGAAACGATGCAAAAGAGAAAGAGAGTAAAACCGCTCAACATGCAAAATCACTCCAGAGCATTAATTGGGTTGCAGTGAAAGTAATGTAGTATTTTGTTAGTGGCTCAGGCTCAACTCAGTAAACTGTAATGGGGTTATGCTAATTTGATGAAAAATGTAGATAGCTCTTGTACCATAAATCAACAAAATATGGAAAACTATTTCTGTTTAGAACTGAAAAATTTGCTGAGTCTGGCCACTTTAATATACTTACAGTACTTTGGGTTTCTTAAATCTGCATCTTATTTTCTTTTTTCTCCAATTACGTTTTGCTAATACTAATGAGTATAGAAATGAGATGTAGACAACTAAGCTAAGCTTCGGAGCTAAAAATATCCAATTTGAAAAAGTAACAAAAATTGCATGCTAGCTTGTTTTAAAAGAATTTATAAGCTAGGTTTATTTACAGTAAAGAAGAATTTGTTGTTATTGCATTTCTTCTTTAGAAAAACGGAAATTCAACTGACGATCCTAACCACCTTAATAATAGTAATGTAATAATTACAAATCATTGCTTAAAGTGAGTTCTTAACTTTATATCTCCCAGTTAGTTTGAAGAGAAATAACAACTTATCCAAATCCAATGATCGTTTTCTTTTTCATAAAAAGTTATAAGCTTCGCTTTGAGTTTTTCTTATGGTTTTTTAACAATAATAATAATAATTTATGAATCAATACTAAGCCTGAAACTAACTTCTAAAAGAGCAATTAAGAGAGCTTAAATTAGGAAAAAGAAACTTAATCGAATGTACTTAATGGATAGGATTCAGGTGGGACATGTAGTAATATTATCATTACAATAACATGTATAATAGTAGGCAACTTTATTCATATAATTAATACAAATACTACTGGTTCTTTCGAGTACATCATCATATAATCAGGAACTCATTTCCAGAAAAATAATGAACTTCATTATTTCTTCCTTCCAAAGAAATTTTTGCTGAACTGGAGTAAAAGTTGTTCATAGGTTTGATGGTTTGTTGGAAATTTCCAAGTTATCATTATGATGGAAACTCATTCTTTCAGGTGAACAAGTTTCAAGTAGTCATACCATACCACAGACGGTACAGCTCGTACCGTTAGGAAGACTACGACCCAGTATTAAATGACGGAAAAGTGTGTGGAAGTGATTTTGTGCGTATAACTTACCCATAAAGCCTACAAACTATGTACCAGCTACATTGGACCAATATACGTATTACCACTATTGTACTATAGCCACTGTACACATTGACTAAAACTAGTGAAAGTGGAAAATAGAAAGAAGAATGGATGGATGGATGGATACTTCAAGCCGGGTTTTGTGTTATGATGGGTTTCTTTTATGGTAATCGTAAGAGTTTCTTCACAAGAAGAATCAACCAAGACGGTTTCCATAAGGGGTCACCCAGTTAGTGAGAGAGGTCAAGCTGCACTACAAAGCTTTTGAATAGGAATTCTAAAGTCTTGCAAAAATCATGAATGTTCCCAGGATTGAATGAAGAGCCGAAGAGAAGAAGTATGTAAGTATATAAGATGAAGTAAAAAGAAGACATTTTCCCTTTGGCTATTGCAGTAACTGAGATCTCATTTTCTAGTAGCAAAGTTGAGGTCTTTTAAACACGGAAACTACTTTTCAAGAGATTCACTAGCATCATTAAAACTTTCTAAAGATACCTTTCGTTCCTCATTCTCATCTTCCGTATTGAATTCATACTTTCATACTACGACGAAAGAGTTGGACTTTTTCCTCTTAGGTTTCCAGTTTCCATTTCAAAATTTAACCTTCTTTAATACTAGTAGTAGTAGTGACTACATTACATATAGTAAATACCTCAAGAAGGTAAGCAAGAGGTAGCGTGAAAGCAATATAATATAAGGTAACATCCCATCGGTTAAAAGTTTCCTAAGATTCTCTATTATCGTTTCGTATTCCTTTCTTCATAAAAGAGTGGAAAATCCTCCGTATTACTTTTATACTTATGAAGAGAGCTGATTTAAATGAAGCGAAAATATGCGGTGAGGATCCAGACACAAAGTATAGATATCATGTAGAAGAATTCCACTCTACCTCAATATATAGGTAATAGTTTGACTACCAAGGTTGTAAAATAGCATTTAAGACTTCGAAAGATGATGCCCTATCAGGATTCTAATAACAATATAATGATACCTTTGGAAATTTAGTTTTGAACTCTCAGGAAGCGGAAGTCAGAGGCAAACTTACACAAGATACATGAAGAGAGACTTAGAGTAAATGAATAAAAGTGAGCCTTCTTGATGTAAGACAGAAACTCATTAAATGCTCTTAGTGTATAACTATTCCAACTCCTTTCACTGCGTTTCATCCCTAAAGGAAAGAACACTACTAAGGTTTTGTTTGAGATGAGTATATGAAAATAGAATATGTGGTAAACTTCTGATAAATATAACTACAACATTGAATTTACTATTACATCCATCTGTAATAAACCTTGAGCACACCGTGCTACTTCTGCTTTAACTTATTTTACAAGTGTGGATTCAAAGGTCTTCGTGACTTATGCTTGATAGAACGAACATGCATACTTATTATTGCCCCAAATTGCAAAACAGTAACAAGCAGTTTTAATTTCCGTTTGGAGAGAGAGAGAGAGTGAAACTATATGAAGGGTATGATTTTGTACCGGATACAAGTGTAGGTATTCAAAGCAGTTGTGCCGAATAGAATCTTCAATAATTTCAAAAACATGTGTCTCAACCTCGGGTTATATACTGTTAAACTACTTTGTTCCTTTAAGCATTAACTCACTTTGTTGGTTTGGATTGGAACTTTATATAGTTTACACTTGGTATTGTGTATGGTTTGCTTTAGGCTGAATAGGATACTGCTGAGCCGAGTGATTCGCTCAAGGATGAAAATTTGCTAATCTTTGGAAGATTTGGGATTATAATGACGCAATGACCACTTCAATGCAATACTCAGCACTCTATTTGTAATAAGTTTTGCTGGTTTTAACTAGAAAATTGGGTCAACTAAATATCTATACTTTGTGCTAACGCAGCGGATAGAAAGCAGCATGGAGCTTTCGCAAATACATCTACTATGTAATATTACCTGTCACCAAGTTTACCTTTAGGAAGTCAGATGAAACAAAGAGCTTGGAATAACGTTACATGGTTTCAGTAATTAAAATTGGCTAAAGCGAACCCTAAACACGCTCCACTAGTTTCATTTTCCTTTATAAAACATCCATAGTATGGGTAAACTAACTCACGTGAGAGTAATTTAAGTTAAGACTAGATACAAAAGAGGTACAGAGGTTTAATTAATAAAAATGTGCTGCGATAGCAAATAGTCTTGTTGGTAAAGCCAACTATGTTACATTGTAAGTTCTTATTCTGCAAAATTCAATCGGCCCTGGACGGAACAGGGCTCAAGACTTTCCTTTCGCTAAGTAAGTTGCCCACTAGAGGTAATAAGATTTTTTTTGCAATGGACACTGGCTAGTGTGGGTACACAGCTATAATATCTAGGGAAGGAAAGGACGAGAATGGTCTTCTTCGCAAAGTTAAGTTTAGACAGGCAGAAGTGGCTGTGTGATAATAAGGTAGGAGTTTAAAGGGTTAGAAGAAGGAGCCTATTGGCAATTTGTTCTCCTCTGGGACAAATAGTCTCCGCCGGTTTGTCAGCATTGAAAATATTTCCTAAGAAGCTAAGGCAATCCAATGGCTCTCATTCTCATAAATTACCAGCTACGCAATCCATAGTTGAAGTTTCTACCCGGTCGGGTCCACCAAGCTTTTCAATACTCGTACTACTGCCAATATAAATACTTGGTATAAGCCTACTACTAAACTCAAGACCATTATATGCGAAAGCCCATTTTGAACATTTGAACTCGCTAAAAATGAAAGTCTACATTGGTGGTGGTGGTGGTAGTGGTGATGGTGAAGTTAAAGTGGGAGAAAGCAACATATCTATCTACACTTTCCAGGAGAAAGTATGCAGTGGTTCAGTATCTGTGGTGGTTGTAGTAGGAATAGGAATTCTTTCGTTTTCACCCCAACTAGCAGGAAGGAAAAGGAAATGTTAAAAGTTGGAAGTTGGTTGCTTGGAAGGAATGAATTGTTGTGTATAGAAGGGAATAGAGAAAGCACAAGTCCAAGTGGGCGAGTTGTGCCATTATTTGCAACCAAGCAATCTGACTCTCATCTCTTGGTAGTTGTAGTAGTAGTGCGATTGTATATTTAGGGTGCATCCAACAACCAAGTGAAATCTTGGAATTGCTTACCCAAACCCCGTTTTGAAAAATTGGGTCACTTCTGCAGCAGCACAATTAGCAATCTCGTTATATGTCATCTTTATTGGTAATTGTGTTTTCTAGTCTAGTCTTTCTCTGTCGTATATAATCTACATGCTAACTAAAATGATAGGTACTACACAGACCATATAATCTACTACGTAGTGCTTTCTCTCTTAGGGAAAGTACAAAATCTTTGTGTCCATCCCATAAGGTTACTTTTGGAGTTGTTTCTGGTATATGATATGGTATTAAGGGTAGTTGTACATAGTGTGCAATATATAGTAAGTGGGTGGTGAAGAAGGATTGCGAAATGAGAAAGCACATGGAGTAACTGAAAGATATAAATAGGCTCCTGCTGTTTCTACTAAACTAAAATACTACTGTTGCGGTTTTAACAGACGCCAGCAGACCCAACTCGGGCCAAGTTAACAACTGAATTCCGAAGAATAATGGGAATTGTGTGGATTTTTCATTTCCAGAGTTTCATAGACTTATGTATACTACGAATGTATACACGACTTTTGACTTGTGTGTGATTTTTTGTAACATTTCGTAAGGGAATTACATGAAAGGTATAATGTTGTAGGTGTGGCCTTGAGAATGCAATAAGTTTTACCTCTCTAGTTACTTGCTGAAAAGGTAGATATAGTCATTCTATGAGATGTTATAACGGTTGAGGTAGATATAAAATAAAAGCTAGCAGAAGTTTATTTCCTTAAGAACTCAATGATGAGTAAATCCCATAAAAATTGCTACTTAAATCTATAGTAAGTGGTCAACGAAGACTCTTTTCGGTTCTTTTGGCCATTTTTCTTAGTTAAGGTCGTAAGATCCTACAAGTCCCTGTCTTCTTGAGTAGCCTTGCCGACTGATCCTTCCTTTCCCCCTTCCTGCACTACTACTACTTCTAGGAGAAAGGTATCCACTTGCATTTTGCAAACAGCAGCTAGAATATGATTCTTTGCCAAAAGTACCAGCACCTATGACACATGGATATGGTCCGTAGAGACTTTTCTTTCCTGCATTCTTTCAACACCATAACAGGAGACTCTAACCAAGGCTTCTTTCTAGTGCTTTCACTAGTTAGCCTGGTCTTATTTTATGACTTCGACTAATTAAAAGATAGGCAGAAACTAATGCTCTCTCAGTTGAAGTTGCTTCGGGAAGATTGCCTTTCTTGCCAGTGAACCGTTCTTTTCAGCTCTTAATAAACAGAGTGATCAATTAGTTCATCAGATTGCGCGGAGAAAGGTACGGCAGTAGGTTGGCTGCTATATACCTAGGTTCTTCAAACTACATTGCTAATGATTAAGCTAAAAATGATGATGATGCTGATGAGTACCTTCTCCAGTCATTAATAATTACTCTGGTGCTTTAGATAAAAAACGCCCACAGCTTCCTTACCTGTAAGCAACAAAGGGAGAAAATTCAATTAATTTATTTGCTTTTTAATATTAAAAAGTACAAAAATATTAATAAGCAAACACCACCAGCAAATCTCAGTAACTGTGGGCGAATGTGTTATTTCACAACTTTAAACAATACGCTCCTTGCATGTGTTACTTTATTATTAAGATTATAAAAAAGTTTCCAGACATGTTAAATTGAAAACGTGAGTCATTATTATTTAAATGCAAGTGTCAAGGGAGCCTGAGTCTCTTAACTATGATGAAATGAGACAGACGATGACGGGAATAAGATGAAATTATTATTGCCCATGGTTGAATTTCCAAATGAATGAATGTGAATGCGCTTATGTAACTGTGGCTAATAAAATTACATAGAAATGACGATAATCACGTTTAAGTTTAGAACGCCGTCCATCCCTACTCACATATTTTATTTCATTACTCTTAAGAAATAGTAATTCGAACTTGGAAGAAATTGTCTCTTATAATTGCAGAGTAGTGAGTAATAGGAGACTTCAGTTTTAACTAAGCATCTGTGGGACGGATGGATTTAGATTCATTAACTCGAACGATGTCAGTCAGTCACCCTCTCTCATTAAGAGTTCCTCTTTTACTTCTTACTATCTCCTATGTAGATGGAATTTACTAGTTCATTACGCTCGAATTCTGAAACTAACCTAACTTTTTAAGTGCTCATGGTTCCCGTTGATGTTGGTGGGAATGGGACCAAAGACTTTGAAAGCGTTGACAAACCCGTAGGAGCATATAGTAATAGTTTACCATCGCGCTACGTACTATTATCTCATGCTTTCTAGTATTTCAAATCATTTTTTGGGCCGGGGGAGTTCAGGTTTGCAGTAAGTTTTAGTTAACTCACACTCACGCTTACCGCGAGAATGAGCTAGAAAACTACTAACCAACCAACCTGGTTGACTAAATATGATGCGAACGGAAGCTGTGAAAGTAAAAGCTATAAGGCAAGTAGGATGGCAGATTGGAAATTAGGATTCACCCCATTGCCTCGGATCTAGTGAGTTATTGCGGTAGAAAGTGTCTCCGAGGCGTTTTTTCCTTTAAAGAAAGTATAACTTATGTAGCAGTCTTGCATAAAACTTTGTTGTGAACTTTATGACCCACTTTATACTTCTCTATTACCTCATTTTTCTTAAACCCTCTGCACATTCAACATATTCATAATATATAGTAGTAGTATCATATCTTGGTATGGCATGGCGTAACATTACACACAGCGTAAACTTCTTTCTTGACTTTTTCTTAGAAGACGTTTGACGTCTCGACTAGAGTTCTAACTCTCGCATATTCTCAGCTTCTAGGTTATATACACTTTGCTGATATTTTATGCTCGAAGCAAAATTTTGCAAAATTTTCTTATATGAGTGTTTTTCTTACTGCACATCATATCGATCTTGTGTATTTCCTACATTCCCACAGAGATCAAGAAGAAAGAACCTAACAGAAACCCTGTACTGTATACAAACCGGGTATAAAAAACAACATCTAAGGAAAGAATGAATCTTAAAAAAGCTATCTAGCTTTATCACATTTATTATTACATAATGTTATAACAATAATAAGACAAAGTAGTAAATTCAGTGGGGGTGGAAAAAATTCCGATGAAGTGGTTAATAGAATGGTAGTAATAGCTTATTTTTTCCAGCTTTTTTTAAAGCTCCGTTTAACTTTCGTGATAGATCAGCATGTACTTTTGTAATAGAAGAGGTATGCAGTAGTCATGTAGCGTGAGATAAGTACCTTATAATATTTGAGCGAATATCCCCAAGGCATATCAAACTTGGTGATGGTAACTCCCATGTAATTCTAATGAAAAGGCATTAAGGCGAGAATCCAGCTTCTGTGATTGATGGACTCATTTCTCATCTCTTTGTCTTTCCCTGTGTTTTTTTATACTTACAAAAGCCTTTTCTTATTATTACGAGAAGCCGAAGAAGAATCGCTTCTTCATGTTTTTTTTATATTTCCTAATAGTAGGTTTTTGACTACATCCCATCTATTTTTCCTTAGTTGGGCTGCCAACTTGCAGTTTTAAATTGAGCTTCTGTTCTCTTGCTAACTTGCTATGGGAAAACTCTTTAGGATCTTTTGGTCTGTTGGTAAATCTGTCGATCCCAGGCGTTCAGTTTTCTATTAAACCAATTCATTGCAGTAGTAGTCGTGGTGGTTTTATGAATTAGAAAGTATATTTATGGATGGATGGACAGAAAGTGCATTTTTAGACTTATGGCTTGCTTGGTAAAAATTCTTGGAGTTCATTTAATTGAAAAGCCTTGCATGCATATATATTCAAAGTGCTGGGTAATTCTCACTTGGAGTCATAATATTCAGCCTTTGCTGTGACATCTGTGTCTTGCATATTATGAAAATTTTGCAGATTTTTTTTGCTTAAACGTTAAATGGTAAAATCGTTTTTAGTAGTCCGTAGTGACTAGGCACTTCTAAACCGGATGTGAACCAAAGAGTGTAGGTTCTATATGCGTCTATATATTCTATGGTTATATAAATAATATACACATTTGGCCTTGTTGGCACTGTATAAACATCACACATAATAAAACATGCAAACTGTAATAAATAACAGCTTACAACTCACTTTATAAAGAAACACTTTATTATTGTGGAAATCTTTCTTACAACTTAAGTCCCTAGCCACTGATGCTAGCTTCAAAACTAAAACATGTGACAATGAAATAGGTCTCTCCACATAGCATTACTATTTTTTACGAAAAAATAAATCAACTTGGCGCATAAATAAATCAGTTTGGGTACCAACAAACTACCCCATCCAACTAACAGTAAAGAGTTAGAAGAGATGTGACTCTGAGCGTCAAAAAAACTGAATGAGAAACACAATAAAATTGCAATATGCAAAACATTTCACGTCATCCGCCAACTCTACGCTTATACAGGGCACGAAGGGCGAATTAACTATACTTTTAGGGTCATAAATATTACATATGTCATGACCATGAGAACATTGTAATCACACGAGTCAAGTAGGCCTTGTGTCACACAAGACTTAAACAAACTCCAGGCACTTTTAACTTTTACTGAGATTTTGCAAACATTAAAAAAATGCAAGTTTTGCAAAGATGAAAGTAAAACCGTTTAAAACTGATTTGGTCCTTTGAAGTTGCCAAATTTAAATTCTAAAATCTTCAGAAATAAAAATATTTTTATAAGCATTTATGATGAAGCTAGATTTTTAGCTTGAACAGTATGCTCAGATAATTATCATAGTGAATCAAATAAATATACACCATTCAACTTATTTAAATGCTATTTTTTATCTATGCAACTCCCTATATAGAAACGCATAAAAGTTAGACTTTTGTGTTTGCATTTCTTTTTATGTTATCAAAGAGATTTATCAAATCAAAAAAGTTATCAAAGTAAACGGGAAAGGAAAGCAATAATAAATGCGCATTGAAATAGCTTTAAAGATGAAGTTCAACTTTTTATTCAGTAACAAAGAAAGACATCTCCTTTTCAATGGACCAAACTGAGAATCTCTTTTCTAGCATTCAATATGGCTTTTGTTTAGAAACTTTTTTTCTCATCGTATCATCATCATCGTATTCACCTCTAAAACGATCATCAACTTAAAATCCCTTCTTATCTTTTGATTTTATTCCATAAGAAAACATTCATAAAGTATCAAAGCATATTTAGACATCGCATAATATTCTGTTTTGTTCTTTGTCTGTACTTTTTCACCTGGAGTTTTTTTTTCAATGGGAACTTTTCGAGATTTTTTTCGTTTTGGTTAACTTAGATTTATTAAAAAGATTTAATAAACATTGAGAAAGTAAAGTGACTAAAAATGATTGAGGGAGTTATTTTTATTATAGTTTTTAAATCAGTATTATGAAATTGACACAAATCTTTGACTGTAAACAAAACGTAAAAATAACTATTATAAACTACCGAAGGCGAATTTTTTCAATTTTTCAATGTAATCGTTATATAGCTTGCTAAATAATTTCATTCATAAAAAATCCACCCGTGGTCGTTCATATTATTTATTTAATTTTTCATAAAGCCCTCAAAAGCTTTCACACTCACTCCATAAGTGGGGAAACAACGACTTCTGAGTATTATTTTCTCCTATAATATTTCTTTTCAAATTTAATCTCATTTATGACATAGGAAAGTATAAATCAAAATTAGACAAAGACGAAAAGAACTAAGCAGCATTTTTATCCAATTAGTTATGTTTTATGATGAGGGAAAGGAGTGTACTTTTATGTTTCTCCACATGATGCAGTTCTGAAAGCAATTTCCTTTCGGGAATGGCAACCGCTCTTCATCATCATGCAGTTCTGTGTATTTTTATATGCAAAATTTTAACGAAAATTTGAGGGTGTTCATTTTAAAATGCTTTATGCTGTTTGTTCATTAGTCTATTGGAAAATAAATTGGACAAAGGGCTGGTTGCCTGTGTCTACTACTGCTACCACTACTACCGATTATAAAATAAAGAACATTACAGAGTACTATTTGCTTTTTCCTAATTTACTCGATTGACAAAGGGAGTCATACGCCCAGGACCAACCCCTGCCTTAAGTTTAGGTTCATGCATCAAATTTACGGTACTTGATTGTCTATGTGTGTGCGTCTCTCTGTATAAGTCTAGACCGAGAGTGTTGCGTCTGCATTTTTAAAACAATCAAATACTGAATGAATAAAAGTTCTAAACTAAAAGATAAACTAAAAGAGTAAGTTTATAAATAAAGGGAAGAGTAGAAAGTCAAAGAGAAAAGCTCTTCAATTATTACTTAAAAAATGAGCTCTGAGTAGTCTAGTATGTATATTGCACAATTTTTTGTTTTGTAAGTATGGAAAGAGTTTGTTTACAGAGTAAGCTGGAAAAAGTACTACTGGGAAGAACTGATGTTATATGTGCAATGCTGGATTGCAATTAATGAAATTGGACTTAATTGCTTGCTGACTTTTGTCAAAGGAAATTCTAAAAACTTTTATACAACAGTATTTTGCAACGTACTTAATGCCCTTTCTTACTTTGTATCTTAATGTAACACACACGCTGATTTAATTGGTAAATTAATCATCCTGTTTTAAAGTGGGCGATCTATCTAGGTTCATTACTTTTTAATTATTTTACTGTAGTTAATACAAAAAATATTTTTGGGTTTTTACTCTTGAATTGTATTTTCTAAGAAAGGTATGTTTTAAAGGCTGAAATCATAACTGTATGGAAATGGTAGTTTTTACGTAAAAAATATTAGGTAAGAATTCAGCAATGAAAAGCATGAAAACGATAGTTATGAAATCAATAAAGATAATAAATGCCTAGCAAGCTTAAAATTAACTAAAATATTAAACTCAAATCTTTTAGTATGCATCGACTAAACTCTTTCTGTTGATTACAACTGACTTGAATACAAAGTACTCTGGCTTTTTAATTTATTTGCATTTTTTATGACTCACAAGAGCTCACAACCGAACAGCATCATCAGTAAAAAATCTTACTTCTCAACTCATGCATATGCATACAGATAATTAAATTAATTCCTCAGAAAAATAACTAACTGAAGGGTATTTATTAGCTCCGTTTGTCGTGTGATGATCACAGTGACAGATATGCTCATAAAAAGATGCATTCAAATATTTCACAGAAATAGCCCATGTCATTTCAGATCACTCATCTTGAATCATACACTATACTATAATGTATAGTACAAAACTCATCTAAAGTCAACAAAAAAGAGGCAAATTCCTTTGAGTAAAAACATCTGCTGTCGTGAACGATTAAAGGACATTGGCGGTGGTCTTTTTACAGAATTACCTTTACTTTTTATCCCAAAGACTAGAAAATGATTCACCTTCCTTCATCATCATTAAATATGAAAATGAGAAGTCAGCTTCTTCATTAATGAAAGTGACTAATAATCTTTAAAATGCCACATTGAATGGAAGTTCATACCAAAAATACAATCATATTACTACTATACAATGTCGTTCACTACAACTACAGCAATGGTATATAATTCTTATACAAAAAGTTAGGTCCACTCCCAACTTCACTAAGGCTATTTAATCTCCCTGTTAAAAATATTAACGTGATAGATGAATTACTCATGATCAGTTGAACAAAAAAGGAGCAGTGACAGCCATTGTCAAGGACTCTTCTACAAGTGACAAAAAACTCTTGCTTTCGGAGCTCTCTTCTCTGCTCTAGCTGATGCTGATGGGAAAAGTTAATTGAGAATGAAATTTATTACTAAAAGAAACATCCTTCCTAAACCCAACTATCTAATCTGCATTGTATCCAACATTGTCTTATACTCGATTGTGGATTGCCTTTATCTATACTAGCTACATTGTACTAACAATAATCACAATCAACAGCATCCTAAAAAATCAAACACATCGTTTTGGTAACAAACTACCAAACCATGCCAGAGCAGGCCACCCGAATCGGATTTTTTTATCCCTGACTTTTTAATCAAGCTTGAAATTACAGAGAATTTAAATTTTTACATGACATTTACTCACGCAAGTTACTTAACTAAGTGTGAGTAAAGAAGTGTCAAAGCAATGTAATAAAATGTAAGGAAGGTCTTATTACATAAACGAAATAGAATTCAGTAATCCAATGTTAATCGACTTGTACGTTGAGTGACAAATGCTCTCTTTGAATAAGAAGAATTCTGCTTGCTTAAGAAATTCATGCTTGGTTACCCAAACGAACAACAAAGAGAATTTTAGTGAATTCATCTTTGAATTCTTCACGAAGAATTAATGAAGCTTGATATCATTTAGAAATGTGCGAATAAATACATTTCACCTTCTTCTACAAAAGTTATCCACAATTCTTAAGTAATCTTAAGGTACTTGTGATCTCTTTAATGATACTAGCAAATGTAGTCTAACTTCTGTCTCTAATAAGTTCTAAGCAGAAGAATTGCAATTGCAGTCTATTCTACAGTTCAACACTACCATTGTACTCAAATGAAGAATGAAGACATAAATAAATGAAATAGATGTTCCATGTAATGAGTCTTGTTAGTTCTCCTAAAGTAACTAAAAGTTGGACTTTTGAATATAAATGGAGTTGGTTGATGGTGATAGTCCTGCTAAGCCAGGCAACCGACAGGTCATACTTACTAGGAATTTCAGGGTCTGATAAGAGTCTATAGAATTGCATAGAATAATATCTCTTCCAGTGCAGAATAGTTTGCTGTCAGTCTATCTAAGCCCAAGAGTGTCTGTCACTGTCCTCCATTGCATTGCATAATATCATCATCATCATTATCATCATCTTCAGATCACAATGCATTTCTAGCTTAACAAATACACATACTCTAGAATTAAATTGTGGAGCATACTACTAAAAAGAACCTACGTTTTCTATGAGACTTCATTTCAGACTATAAATAGGGTTATACTATATAACAAAATTGAGAAATCTCTTCGAAAAGGTGCTTTCCTTTCTGTCCTTTACGATCGAATTCAAAGTTGTAACTATAAGTGTGGCTTTGGGCCTGTGGACACATAAAATATGTGTATGGTTAATGTACACAGACAAGGACATGAGTTCCTTCATTTATTTCTCCCCTTTTGTGTATATTACAATATTAGGGTGTATATATAATAATAATACCGACTTGTAGAATAGAAACTAATGGAGATATGCTAACTAACACTACTGCAGTCAACATCAGTATAAATATACATACACTAAAAATATATACATGATATGATGATGTCCTTCTTTGAAAATACTCTTTATAGTTCAAAACTTCTATCGTTGTTTCAAGCTCATAATGACTACGTAGACTTACTTGTCTAGTTTACTTTATTCGAAGATAATGAAGTCCAAGTAAAAGTCATTTATCTCTGCTAAAAGGGCTAGAAGTGTTGCTTTTGCTCTTTCACTGTGAATTTCCCTATTTAAGATTCCTGCTATTCCTATGTACACTTAGTTTTACTACACAACTAACTTTATCTATATATTGCATCGCATCCTTTTCTCTCCCTCCTGTGTTGTGTGTGTGTCTATTTATTAGCTACTATTACTACACTAAAAAGTATAATAATATAAACTATGGGGCTCTTAATTACTTTGATATGTAAATTAATATCGGTCCTTGGTGGTAAAAAACTTTTAATTCGGGTGTAGAATGTCGAGTTAATGTTTTAAATGAAATGGTATAAAGCAAAAGTAGAAAGGTGTAAAAGTAATGAAATTTTGTAATCCTAGGAATTCATACCAAAAGTCTTATGAAATGAAACTAAAGTGGCATTTTCGGAGTAATTCTAAGAAACTGTGTGAAGACTTTAGGTCTTATTTATAGGTATGGAAGGGTATATGGCATGGCATGATTATTTTATTTATGAATGATTTTTTAAATATTCAAATTAAGTACACAAAGGGATCCATGCAACTACTTGCAATTCAAATTTCAAGGTCTGTTTCGGTAGATTATTTAACTGCTGCTATTGGGAGACTGTAAAGACTCCTTTAAAAGTGGATACACGTTTGGAAATGTTGTGTGATAAAATAATGAACAAGAGAGCGTCTGGAAAGTGATCCATCGACGTCAAAAGTCAAAGAGAGATGTGATGATACGGGTGTATCACTCATTTATATTATTACAAAGCGTGGCAAACCGCAAAGATCTTCTGAAGGAAAATCTTTCTCGTATCTTTTATACAGATTTGTTGACTACAAGATAGAAACGTATTAAAAGGATTAACTTTATTCGAGAGAAGTAATGCTGATGAGGTGGTTTAGTATTCAGTGATTAGAATTCACTCTGGTGGTGGTGGTAGGTTGGCTTTTAACAAAGTTCCAAGTACTGCTGGACATTTTACTCCATTGTTGTTAATAAGCAATGCCGCACTTATCAGTTATATACACAGTATTCAATTTATTTTTCATGAAATTCAATAGAGAGAAGAAGAAGCAAAGATAATGCTTTCACTCAACTTTCAAGTCTACATTGATGGATGGCCTGAACACGTGTTTCTTACCCTTTGGCTTCTTTTATTTCCAACACTACTAACATTATTGAATTGATCACGTACGAATTCGTTCGTACCATATCAGTCAGAGGTAATCTATTCAGGTGAATATCTTACTGAGCATTTTAGGAATTCAAATTCGAACATCATCTACTGATCTTTGTAAATTCTGCATTCTATTGAGATAGAAGATTTAGACTTATTCATGTGTGTATTCATTTTTATCCCATGAAATCATATTCATCCTGTAGACGATATATACTATCAACTACCCAAATCTAATATTCAATTGGATGCAATCTATTTTCATAGCAAACGGACCGGCATGTGATAAAACTATAAATTTCACATTACATAATTAACCTATTCTAAATGCAGTTTCCGACTGCTGTGTAAAAACCTATAGAGTTTAGCTTTTGTAGTTTTGAGTTGAATTCCAAACGTTAGCAGAAAAACATAGTAAAATTTAAAATGACAGAAAGGATAACATGACATGATGGTAGTGGTGTGTGTGTGTCAGTCTGTAAATTCTGTAGTAATGTGTACAGTTGTTTGCCATTGCATCATATCATGATGATGATGATGACGAAAATGAATATGTTGGTGGTTTTGGTGCAGCAAAAGAGACTCCATACTGCGTTTCGGGATGTTGGAATGAGAAAAATCATTAATCTTTCATTATGCCACGATGCAATGCTACACATCGTATCATAAAACGCTAACGATGGTCCTGCTACAATATATATATGCATCTTTGGGAAAAGATATTACATATTTAAGTGTATATATATCATTGCTTGAATAATCTTTATAAAGTAATAATATTCAGACTGTTATAAAACTTGTAGTAGTCAGGCACGGAAAATTCTCAAAAGAATATTTCCAGAGTATTTTTCATCCTTCTCTCCGGATCCGTAATCTGTCTCTGTATATCATTTCTAAACGAGGGACAGAATGTTGATATGTTTATACTTTGTGTTACCATAATTTATTATAATGTCGAGCTCCGCTTATTAAAGAAATGAAACCAAGTGACTTAAGACTTTAGAGACTGAAAAAGAATGATGGTAGAATTGGTATAGTGAGAATGTATTAAAGAAAAGCTTGTCTTGCTTGGCCTGCAGTTATTATTGTCTAAAAAGAGATTAAAAATTTACGCCTGATTCCTAGTATCCTACTCTTAAATGATAAAATTACAAAGAATCACACTAAAACCTGAAAAATGATATTTTGATCCAGGTCCCTTTAGAGTTTCGAAGGTATTTAAGCGTAAAGCTTTAATGCCACCACTGCAAGACCCAGAATGAACAAATCCCAACCCTCTCTTTTCATGATTTTATGAAAGAGCAACAATTACCCATCATAAAGCTCAATGTTCTGTGTAGATATTAAAAATCACCCCACTTTTTGATAGATTTATATGACCCATGAAAGGGTTATGATGACATCCAACCAGATCTACAATCTACATAGATAATAATAAAATAACTAAAAAGGGAACAACCCTTCCCTTCGGTTATTTGCTCCAGTTGCATTTTACATTTGTGCCTCGTGTACGTACGTACCCATTGCATGCCGGATATTTGTAAAATAATGAAATAAATTCTGTCCTGTAGGTAATATCCATGTTAATGTGACGTGAGCCATGGAACTTGGAAGGATGGATGATAGCTGGCAATCCTCATCAACATCATCATCGGCATCATAATCCTTCTTTGTAAAAGGTCGCCGTAATGGATATCCCAATAATATATTAAACGATATACAATAATAATAATTGCATACTTTTTCTCTTTACAAAACGATGTCGGATAATTTCATCGGATTTTATTACATAACCAAAGGGTTGTTTTACGAGGTTGATGCATAACTCCGGAATAACAACAGAAAATTCTTTTGGGATGTCTGCTTCTCTAATAATAATATTTCATATTGATATTTTAGCAGATCGTACAATGCACATACTTTAGCTAGTAGAATAGTTTATAGAATGTGAGTCACTGAATTACACACTTCTTAGTGTTAGTAAATTTATTACATGAAAAATATTTTCAATTCAATTGTCAGATTCGGAGGAAAGGAGGAGGATTTAAGTTTACTTATTATGAGCGTACAGAATAAAAAAACCCAAGCATTTCATAACCAATACAAACCACGTTATAATTAATGAGATGGGATAAAAACCAACTTGTCTTCAGGTAAAAATTTACAAAAGGAAGATGATGGAGCTTGAAATGACTTCATTGGAATTACATTACACACAGTCTATTGCAATGATATTATTATATTATTGAAAAGGTAAATATAATAATAATAAAAGGCATGTAGCGTCAATAGATAGAAGATATACATAAATCTGTCTATTGTATCATAAACTATATAATACCTACCAACTTGCCTAGCTGGAGGATTACATGTGTAATTTAATGACACAATATTATTTCACCATGACGTAGCAAACCTAATTCAAAAAGCCTGGAGATAAAGAAGTTAGTTATCATTGGAAGTATTCCAGTCATTATTTACTTTTCCAAATCTATCGACATACAACAGTAGCAAAGGATGAGTCTGAACTGGGCTGGACTGCCAATACAATAGTTTAAAATTTAAAATAAACGTTGATATCGTTCTTGGAGATATCGCAGGTATCATTCTGGCTTTTAAAAAGAATCTTATGTGTGTATTCATCGTGGTGAATTGAATTTGAAAAAAATCAAACTTTTAAACGAAAAGGGTTTATCAGATCATCTAAAATGCAGGCTACTATTATTGAATCAAAATCGCTTAATATTTTTCTTATTTAACAAAGGTTCAGTCAGAAACAGCTCAAGCTGGTCTAAAGATTAAAAGCTAGAGATACTTTTTGTATACCAAAGAGTTTTCTATTTTGATGCTGTATAGACTTAAACATTTTTCGTTTTGTATCAAAAGTAAAATACTTTATTTTATAAACTAGGTATTTAAAAGAGACTGACATTTGCATACAAGGTAAAATGTTGATAAAAATCAGTTAATTTTCAAGTTGTCAAGAAGGATTCCAGAATTCCAAGCAAGATTCAATTCAATCAGACATTAAAGTTAGGATCGGATCATTCGATCTTCTCTCAATGCTTTTTGGCCTGTTTAGTCTGAATTGAGTACATAGATAATATTTATCATCAATAGGTACAATCGTACAATAGAGTCCATATTTCAAGCCAAATAAACGTAGAAGCAAAAGTTTTTAAGACTGTAATCCAATTTTCAACTTTGTCAGAATTTTAGACATTGCAAATGGGAAATTGCTATAGGAGGTACTATTTAGTATTTATAACTTTGATAAAGGTCGATTCAAGAAGTTTAGGTTGAAAATAGCAAATTTAATCAAATTAAAGTTACAAAAGGAACTTTTAAACCAATCTGAGGTAATCTAGAGCGACTTGATTCCTTCCAAGTCAAAAAACCAGTGAACAAGGTAAACGAACAATATTCTAAATAATAATAACCTTGATTTGCCTACAACCACAATTTCATTACTAATATTATAAATTCTTTGGAATTTCTAAGCATATTATAAAATACACTGTAACTGTAACTCCATAAATTGTTGAAAATACTAGAAAGTCTTTGCCTTTTAGAAGACAGAGAAGGTTAAAAAATATGTAAAATGACAAGCATAGAAATATTATTATGTGTCTTTTGTGAATAAAACGTGAAGTAATCTCTTTCAATAGCCTTTCCCCCGTTTCTTGTCTCATTTTATTCTAACTTTAATAAATAAGTAACAAATGGGAGAGATGGTAAATCTTATGCTGGTCTTTTCCTTCTATATGCTTCGTATACACAATACATTCATTGCATTACGATTTCTTTAGCTTGTTTCTTTTCTAAGTATATGAGAAATGTACAAAATACATACAAATATTACATAACTTTTCATGAATCATGAGAATACACTCCCAGTAGAGATAAGTCAAGACATAAGAAAGAAATAGAGATAGAGAGGAAAGCCAAAGCATGGAGATGAAGAAGGAAGATCTGAGAGTCTAATTAGAGCAAACGTCATCAGCACCATCGTTAATTGGCAATTGTCAACGTCTTTTCTCAACTACTGAATAAGACTATTTTAATACTTATGATTCAACTAAACTACTACTGCTACTAGGTTCAACCACTACTATACGGCTGTAGAAGAGTACAAGCTACTGACTTTATTTTATTCAAGCTAAAAGTCTTAACTACCTAAGAAGGTAGTCATCTCACACTCATGTTACTATATATATTCCTTGATATGTCCATGTAGTTACAACCATCAACCATCATCATCATGTTGAATAGCCTTACAAGTTTAAATCCTTTGTGTAAAAGTTATTTTCCTCCAAGGATGAATTAAATTGGGAGTCTTTGTCTTCTCCAGAAGATTCTTTTTTACTTCCTGAACAGACTTTTCATTCCCCAAGTTGATGATCATACTGATGAGATGCATAAAACAGCCATGAATCTCCCTCTCACTACATGTACAGTCGGCTAAGGCTTTTTATTTTATGTGCAATGCAGAAATAGTCTAGTACAAAGTCAGCATTCTTATTAATTTTTAAACGAAAAGGTAGATATAAGACTGAAATACACTCAATGCGGACAATTGACTTGTACATATACCAAGACTCAAGACATTTAAATTGCTTGGTATCTTCATTTTCATCTTTAAATTTAGATTGAATAATTCTGCGCCTTCTATTTTTGGAAGTTTTTTGTGTAGGATTTATAATCGATTTAAAAGGAAGCATTAAAATTTAAATTGTTTTTAAAAAAGTTTTAAGATTTTCAAAAATCTCTTTTAAATTTGTTTCAGCTTTTTTAATTTTTAAGCTGACTAGATTTATTTCCAAATTTTTTATCGGGAACAAAAAAAACCCGAAAAAATTATAATATTTAAATTTTTAATCTCATTCTCACGCTATAACACAAGTCATTTATGAGCATCCTGAGGTTTATTATCTTCTAAAGGCAACAACACAATGCCGAACAACACGATGTAACATATTTTGTTTGTACCTCTCAAGTCTTGTATATTATAAATGCACTTGCAGAAAAGGAAGGCAAGAGAGATTCAAATGCAAATGCACCCTGAGGCTCAATCACAAATGTGTCTGAAGAAGCTTTGAAGCTTACACGATTAAATCTAACGCATTCATTATGATTCTAGTTTCCAAGTTTTGGTTCCGATGTTAAATCCTGTGGTAGAGACTGGTTGACTTGACGTTTGTATTATTATTGTAGACTGGAGACCTAAGAAAAACTAATTGTACTTGTAACCAAAGTGCTAGAAGCATCAGCAGCGGTATATAAAAGCTTCTTGGTTATTGTAATTTAAATGTGATATTATGTGCTAGACAATATTATATAAAATAAACTAACTTTTATACCAACAATGATACAAAGATAATAAAGTATAGAGAGGGGAAAAGAAGACAGAAGAAAAGAAAGAAATCCCATTATTTTGCCATTACAATGTCAAATGTGAATACAAGAAGCCGTATTTTCTCATTAAACCCACATCTCACTGTTTGCAGACATTATATGTCTTTAGTATTCTTTATACTTATTCTATGAGGTCTTCTTCCTTGTCCCACTATTGGATGCAATTTTACTGTATTACGTAAGTAATGTTTGTGAGTTGTTCCAAAGTATTTTATGTAGTGTGGAATCAAATGTAAGACAACAAACTGCTTAAGAGTGTCCTGTATAAATAGATAGTAGTAATTCATGCAGAAAATTGCAACGTCTTTGACACACACTATATAATGTGCTCATACTTAACAAGCATTATAAGAACCATTGCGATTTGTTAAACCGAATGGGTTTATAATGTCAGAGTAATAATATTAGTCAAATTTACAATTAAAAATTAAAATAACATGGGACATTGTATCATTAGCACGTTCTTAAGAATTTTTTGCACTACATGTTTACATGCGATAAATAAGCTTGAAAAGTTGGGCTTCTCCTAGTTTCAAATAGTTAAAGTAGCCTAGATAACTTGCAAAAAGGTCACAAAAAGCTGACACATGGGCACGCCTTTTGCAATTCGGTAAAAGTTTTTATATACTTTGTTTTTATAAAGGAAAAATCGTTAGTATATAAACGAAGTAACAACTAGAGTTTTTTCTAAATGCTTACCAAGAAACTATAAAGATACTCGATTAATGTTTCATATATATATATATAGAAAAGTACATTGGCTGATTGACTAATAAGTAGGAAAGTTGTTTGCTAGTGTTATTTCGAATGTAAAAAAGTGCTTGAGTCGTAAAGCACTTCGTTAGAAATATAAACTACCCATGTAATTTTTGGCGATGTTCATGTTCATCTAAGTTTTTACTTTCTTTTGAAAAGACACACACACACACACACTCCAGAGATACTTAAGACGCTTTGGTTTTTAGCCTGAGAAGAAATGTACATAAAAAGTAAAAGTAGGTAGGTTCTCATGATTTCGTTAGTGTAAGTTGGTTTGGCATATACATTCAAAGAATTCTTGCTTGTTGCTCTCTTTAGCAAGTTGCAACAAAATTTGATCTTCAGCCAAAGGCAAACAAACCATCAAATGTCAACTTGAATAAATCCATTTCATTTCATCTCATCTTACAACAAGTGAATATCACATAGTTTCATTCTTACCAATAATATAAATATGCATGTACTTTATCTGTCGGTTTTAAGATATTTTTTGATAGTATAAAAAACATTAAGAGTTCTAGAGGGATAGATTTGTTGATATTGGATGGCGTCTTTGGTTGAAAAGATTCGATTCTGTCAAATAATGTCGATCTGTTCGAGAGTGTTGTTTTTACTTTTTTCTTAAAGATTTTCGACGGTTTGGTATGTAAGCATTAGATGAGTATTTATTTGAAGCTAATGTTGATACGGTCTCATTTCACTTTTACTTTATTGAAATTACCCAGATGAGCTTTTTGAAGAGTCAACTTCAACCCAAAATTTCCCAGATAGGGTTGAATCATCATTTCATTTTGGAACCGTATGTGTTTCTATGTATGTTTGTTTATATGTGTGGCTCGAAATACCACAAGTTGTGAAATAATAACAACAAAATTAAGCTCCCTTGAAGCACATTTCCTTAGGTATTGAATTGGCATTGGCATTGGCATTAGAATTTTAGGAAGGAAGCTCATGTTATTTGTAATGTAAGCTATTCGAGTAAGTACTACACGAGCTGCTTAATGAACCTTAATGTTACCCATTCAAAGATTTACAGAGGTCCATAGAGAGTTTAAATGACGCCCAAACATCTTCATAATATTATAAGGAGATGACTGTATCGCATGCCTTTAGGAGATCGACCAAAGAATTCCTGGACATAAAGGCGTACACAGCAAAAAATACAAATGTCCAAATGGGATTTATTTTAGTAATGAAAATAAGAAGCTCTTACATAACACTGTACTAATGCTACTTACTAATACATAATACACATATTGACTACCTATCTTTGTGCAATATACCTACTGTTATCATATCATTATGTTCTATTATTACAGCAGGGAAAGACAAAATAGAGAAAATTGTTTGGAAATATATAAAAACATTATACATTCCCTGGAAATAAGTATATATGCACACTGATACAATGATACTATTTTCAGTCCCACGCCTACTTCAGGCCCGGGTTAGGATATAATGAAACTTCTATTTTAAAAGTTCTTTCCTAAGGTCTACTACTACTACTGATACAACCTACTTATTGTTTCAAGTTGATAAGTCGCAACATGAGACATGATGAATGCGGTATATATGCTGCAGTTGCCATTTTGCCGTAATTGATTAGTAAGATTTTTTCTATCGTTTTGACGCATAAATCTGAGAATACCCTTAATATAAGTCAGTTTGAAAGTTAACAATACTTTATAATCAGACAGAAAGGCTATAGGGAACAAAGCAGACCTAGTAATTCTACAGCTTTTCACTCCCAGAAACTTTGACTTATTATTATAATACTGAAAAGAACTGAAAAGTTAGTTGATTTGATTTTGAAAGAAACCTTTGATAAGAAAAAGTCCTTATGAGTAGTAGTGACACTGAAACTTCTGTTCTCGAAGTTACTAACTTGGCATACTAGGAATAGTAAGAGCTGGTTTGAACTATTTTGTAGATCGTAAGAAAGAATCAACAAGGCTGAAAAGTAAGTTCTTTCTACTAGGAATTTGGACATGGACACAGTTTCAGTTTAGGTCTAAGAGAGTCGCAGTATTTCTGGGAAAGTAGTAACATGTCCTTACCTAAATTACAGCTCACATAAATTTTTTCATTTCGCTCTTGACTGATCACCAAACTTTGTTTATTAAAAACAGAACTCTCATAGAAATGCAAATGTGCAACTTAGAGATTCGGGAAACAAAAAAATAAATAAAAGATTTTTGACAACGAAAAAGTTTTTTGTTTTGCGGAAAAAAATATGGAAAAGTTAATATGATACGGATAAAGCCACTATGTAGTTTCCGGATTCTCTGGAATGGTTTTTGTATTTTGGGAAATCAGCATCCAACATATCATTGGTGTTCATTTGGGTGAAGATGAAATATGAAATGTGATATTCATATCCATATACACTTATTATGACTTGGTCGTGTCGATGATGCTTTTTATGCTTGTGTGTGCATATACATACGAGGAAAAACTTTCTTCTGTTAGATAATATTATGTGAAACAGGGCACCATGGTGGGTGAATATCATTCGCTAGAATTTTGGATCATATTATTTGTCTCTGTAGAGTATTTTTAGCTTTTGGCTAACTTTTTTCTAGCATTTTGAATTCCAAAACCTAAACTCCTATAAAATGCATGAGCTTTACTTCTGATGCTTTATTTCCCCAATCACAAAAATGTGTACTTGAAATATATGTCAACATTTTTAGGAGCTAGTTTTTCTTGCAATATTCAATTCGTTTTACATGTTCTCTAAAATAATTTAAAAATGCTTTTAATTTCATTTATTTCTTAGTACAAAATAATTTTAAAAATTTGATAAATTCTCTGGAAATATCAGTATTTAATCTAACATTTTAATTGTACTCATAAGTCTGCAAGTAAAATCGTCAGCTCGTCACATAACAGAGTTATAAAAAGATATTAGTTAAAATGAAAAATGTTTTTAATAACGAGGCTGCATTTGCATATTTCTAGTAAAATTAAATTTTACAGGATAGTATAGAATGATAAATGACTCTTATCAGATATACACATACATACATACTTACACACACACTATGCTGAAAGTAACAATGGGAAGAGTATAGTGTTTTTGTTAATAAGAAACGTACTTACTTACTACCATGTAAGGTTTAGCAATATCTTGTAGAAAGGAAAAATCGGCAAAGTGTTTTTAAGATTTTTTGCAAGTCAAAAAGAGCTGAATGAGTGACGGACATTGTGCTTAAGTAAAGTAAGTATTTGTAAAAAGGCGAGAGACTCAAGACTATTGCTATATACACATTTTGTCAGCTTCTTTTTCAAATGATTTATCGTTAGTTTCCACGAAGTCATTTTGTTCCCTTGTCAGTCTTTCATAGATCATCCCTCTCTTGTAAGGTATTTTACTTTATGCAGCAGCAACTCCAACATCATATGAAAATATACTAAAGCTTTTATATAGTTACTTCTGGTGTTGATGCTTCAACTACTACCTTTAGACAAAATTTAGAAACACTCTGTATTCCCAACTAGATAACATTATTTGTGCTACCAATGGAAATTTGCTAAATTTAAATCCCTTATTTGAAGCTGTCTATTGTAAAGCAGACGTATAAATCTCTTGCGGATTTGAAGACATGATTTATACCACGTATGAATCATGTTTGATCATCCGCTTTTAACTCACAGGTGGGTATTCTTCCTTTTTCACTATCATCATTCTTTCACTTGTCTCAAATCCACTGCACTACTAGATGAAATTATAAAATTGTAAATAAATGGAAGTAATACAACTTTATTCTGTCGTAGTAGAGAGTATCATACCAATATGGGAGTTTTTTATGCTGACTTTGATATACCTTGTACCTATTTGCTATTAAAGTAATTAGGTTCCTTGGGTTTGTAAATTTTCTTTTGAAATCAAACTCTGCTTTGAAGTATTTTATAATTTATCATTATAATTAAATACTGTATGGAAATATTAGTTGTGTTCAAAGGCTAATTAGGCATTTTATTGATCATTGTAGATATTATTTTCAAAATAATCAAATGTAAGTTTATAAGATCAGTCTATGTTTTCGTAGATTACAAATTGTTTTCTGAAAATTCTATTGGCTAAAGCAATTGAATTAAAAGAATGAACCTACATATATTCTTGTCGTCTTTCATAAAAAGGCATTAATTCGATTTTAATATGAATTTCGACATTGAGCCATGTCTGTAATACCAGTTGAACCCGATAACCTTGTTGTCCTGAGAAAAACAAGATCTAGGGAGTTCAGTAGTAGTTCGTTGAAATTAATAAACCATTAAAAACATTATTTTGACAATTTTTATTTTTCATGAATCTAATTCATCATATTCTCGGTAAGCAAACACTCTCCAGCAATATTGTATATTGTTTTCCAAAAATCTGCCGTTGCTTTTTTGAACTTGGTTACACACAGAAAGTTCTCGTGTCATAATAATGTGATACTAAGATCAAGTGGGAGAATTTTAGTTGCGTAACTTTTTATTTCTATTATGCATTGGGTAGCAACTTTTGTATTTAGCCTTCGGTAAAAGAACATTTGATAAAACATCATTTCTTAAATCTACCCACCCACGCCTATGTCTAATAAGCACTTATATTTTTCACATCTATCTTCCTACACATCTAAGCATCAATCTCTCACAATAAGAAAATACTATATGATTTGAAAAAAAGGCAAAAGTTTTATTTTCTTGCAGTAGAAAAAGAAAAACACTTCTAACGTGACTCGATTTTTGGTGGTCAAATTGAACAAGGAAAAGGCTAAATGGATGAGATGAGAAAGTAAACTAGATTGTTTCAGAAGCCTACAGCAAAACAAAATTTGATAGAGTTAGATAAAGTTAGGTGGTGATGGAGCTGTGTGGCGTGTGGACGGACACAAAATAGTAATGATCAAGGCTTCAACCGTCTTCGAATTCAGTTGACTCTTCAACATGAAGTGGGCGAAGTCAAAAAAGAAAAGCGATTGAGAATCGAGACTCCAGAGACAGATCAAGGAGACAAAGTCCAAATGATGAAGAAAAATTTGCATTGAATTGCCAATCGTGGCAAAATTGGTTTTTCTACTTTCACTCTCTAGTATAGCAAAAGCTTACCAACTCCCATATTCAAAGTATTATATGAGTGTACCTACTACGATAAACTATTACTATTGCCAAGCTCATCTAAACCAATCAACCCTTTTTCTATAGTTTCTTCATGTGATTTGAATACAAGAATCTCGCTTTAGAGAAATATAAATGGTGAAAGCAACCTTTCTTGACTCGCATGGAAATCAACTATTTAGACTCTTGTGTCAAGGCGTAGTAGTATAAGGACTATCTTATTTTATCCTAAGATAGTTTTCCTTACAGTCTATCCAATATAAGTGAGTCAGTGGGAGTCTTGCAGTCAAGAAAGATTAGATTTCTCATTGATCAGCATTGAATAAAGTGACAAAGTCAAGAGGATAAGATAGGAAAGGATAGTTGGGAAGAGGAAAGTAAGAAAAGTCAAAGTTGGTGAATTGGGTGTTTTGGATCACTCTTCTTATTAAGTTAGAGGGGAAAACTTACACACCCAACCCACCACACCACACATGAAATCTTAAGAAGGAAATCAGTAAGGAAAGTCACTCCACACACACACACACACTAGAGAAAAGAAGGAGCTTTCTATACTGAAAATAGGTGGTAAAAGAGGAATATCCAGTGTCTTCAGGTCATACAGGGTCCAATCTCATGAACAGACTCATACTTTCATCCATATACTCGTGCATATAGTAGTTTGTAGTAGTAGTCACTCACTCATCATCCCATACTCTTGCAAACCAACTAAAGTACTAAGTTAGAGAGGGTTGAGTGGCCAAACGAAGTAGATGGGAAGAGATGCCAAAGTCAACCTTCATTCGTTTGTCCGTTCTTTCTTGAAGCTCGTGAACGTCTCAAGAAGTCTTGAAGAAGAAAATGAGAATCTTTTCTAAGGAAAGTAAAAGATCGAGTGAAGCCAAGTCAAAGTTCTCTTACTATTACCTACCTCTCCAACTACTACTACTGAGGTAAATGAAGTAAGGATACCATATATAAACATATAAACCCCCTTGGACGTCCTTAAGGCACATATTCGAAGAAAGGAATCCAATTCTATCTATAAAGTATCTTTCGATCTGTATAAAGAGTACGAGTTGAGTCTATGAGTGAATCTATCTCATCTTTACTTCGTCATCTCATGAAATGAACTAAACTTCATTTTATTCCAGAGATCAGCTTTGGATTTACTTTTGAGAATCCAAAGCCGGACTCTACTTGTGATGGATTTTGATTTTATAAAAGGTGTAGCTTTAATTCAACCAGACTTGAGATGAGATATCCACACTAGACTTGATAGATTAGAGTTAAAGCTACAATATACAACACGTATTGATGAGATGCACTCACAATTAGAAAGGAAAGAGTGTTCATCACGTTGTTGGTCAACATGGATCTATGGAATTTCAAGTATTGAAGAAGGTTATAACTGTAAGGATAATATGAGACTCAAGTAGATAAGAATATCAGATTGGCTTCAGAATCTTGTTGTAAACTTCTTAGACATGCTGCACACGGAAGATTTTTAGGGTATATTGGAAGACACTTTGATATGGGCATTATGAGATGAGATGATATTATATAGAAACAGCAAGATATCGTTTTTTTTGGAATTTCCGATCTTCTCACGACTGATTGCCGGACATCATCATCTTCATAATGCAAGGCGACATCGACAAAAAACCCCTTTAGTCACGACATCATTCATTTTTCATATCTCCCGTGGTACTTTTTACTCACCCATATACACACACTCACATCCCATCATTTCACATTGGATATTTTTACTCGTTTGTCTGATGAGCTCTCTGCTTTTAAAATCAATCTTTCTTATTTTCTTCTTCCATTTGCTTTAGTTGTTGAATTGTGAAAAAGAGATTTATTTTAAGTATAGAATAAAATGCTTTTTAGTTTATGTATGCATGTTTGAATCTACCTGGATCTCTATCGCTGCATAATGAACTTCATGTTTAGCTCATTTTACCAACATGCTTTCAATAGGTTCATTTGAAACCCTTAATAATATTATAATGGTCATAATAATAATAAGAATAATGATAATAATCGATTCCCAGTGTATTCGTCTGTACTAGTTTTAGATATAGTAAAATGAAGGTAAGAAAAGTATTAACTTGGATCACTGTATAAGGTTTCTTTTTTCTTTTATCGATTTTCGAATATTG
>JAQGAA010000123.1:0-30953 GCA_034696425.1 Isotoma viridis
GGATAAGAATAGAAATAAGACTAAATCAATTCAATTAAATCTGGAAAGCGTATCAAGATCGGAGGAATTTCGGATACAAATACAAAGCTCTACATCAAATTTGAGCTCTGTCGTATTTCCCGATTTTCTAAAAACACCTTCATAAACTATCTATCTCTTAATCATGTAATTATATTTCAGCAATGGACAACCTAAACCAATGGCCAGGTAACCGTGTCCAAATTAATAAGGACTTCTACATGAGCCAGAGCATTTGGTGGGAGCACCTAAAAAGAGTTCTATTAGCGCGAGGGGTAAATCCTAAAGTACTTAACCAGACAGAAGTGGCACTCCTTAAAACCGACCTATACTTGGCATATTTGGACCATGTTCACGGGCAGCACTCAGTCCTAGATTTGTTGAGCAAAATAATTCAAGGCCGATGTGAGGATATATACGAAAGACAGAACAATTGCGCTTACGGCAAATTCATGTGGGGTATAAAAGGGCTTACGACCAACCCAGATCACAAATCTGCTCTAACTGAGTTAAACCATGTGGAAGCAAAACGAGTGGAATTATTGAACGCCCAATACAGACAAAAGTATGGCGAACCTACTCTTAAAATCGCTGGAGTAACTCCTAATTTTGCTCGCTCACAATTTCCCAACGATCTGTTGGTCACCATACCTCAGACAATTCCCAAACAAAACGGATATGATTCCAGGCTATTATTTCAACCAAACAGCAGTGTGCCCGTACCACCAAATCAGAGTTCCCTCCCTCAGCCCCAAATAGCAGAAGATGTAACGATTCAAGAACTTCTCGACTATGTACCCCAAGATCCAAGTCAACTTCCCTTTCCAAAGATGACTACTTCGCAATTAAGAAGAATAAAGGCACCAGCGCCAAAGACATTCCAATCACCAACAACACCCCGAGCGAACTTCCCACGAGATCAATTGCACTGGGATCCGACCGTATGCTGGGGACGAACAAAATATGTACCACCAACACCCAAAACTCGATGTTTACCGTGGGATATGTACCCCTTGGACTTAACGTCCGTTCCCCAAAGATACTATCCAGTTACTGAAAATTGGCAATCACAGTCCCATACAGTAAACTCTACAACTACTGCACCTGAGCCACCACGGTACATTCTACCAAAAACGGTTGCTCAAAAGGCTCCTTCTCCTCTAACTACTACATGCACACATGCAGATTCCTCACGTCCAACATCCCCTCCGTCGGCATTAATGGCTTTAATGGATATCCCATTCCCCCCAATAGAACCCATCGGGCAACTCCTAGTTTCCCAAACAACAGGAGAAAGAGGGAACGAACACTGGAAACGATCGAGTCAAAGAAAATACCAAAAATGTATAGATACCACAAAGAAGAAGCTCAAACGCCAATATAATAAAAAGCATAGGAGCCAACCAACTATCTTCGAAAATCGAAAAAGAAACAATCAAGAAGATTACGCACAATCTCACACCGCTGTAAATCAATATCCAGTCCGTATACCAAGTAAGAGTCCCAAACGAAGGCTCGAAAGTACAAGAACGGAGGCCGAGGAAACGAACTCCAATATGGCGTTCCAAACCCCAATGGACACAATGGAACAAGAAATTAGAAAGTATTGTCGACCGAACTCTTCTGATGCAACAATCTCCAATGGACAACACCAGTCTTCCAGCTATCCATCAGCGGAGACAACAAACAATTTAGTAACCGTTGCTCCTGGAATTTTCGCCGAACGCAACCGGGACCCTTCCTGGTACGATAAGTTGATTCAGAACTCCCAAGTTTCCCCGGGACAATCCAAGTTGACAAAAACTGAGAGGCTCTCACACAATCTGAGTGAACTCCTGAAAACTAATATCCTTAATAAGCCAAAGCCTAAGGATAACCAAACAAAGAAAACCACGAAGCCTCTTTACTCTGAAGTAGCAGCGAGGCCAAAAACTCCCCTCGAAGTGCTAAGGCGAACACCAACTCCAAACTGTAGACCATCAACGAGTATTAAAGACTTCACACCCAAAGAGCAACGAGAGCACACCTCGAAAGTTGCATCTCCTAAGTCCAATAATTCAAGCCCACGAGGACTAAGAATAAAAATTGAGAGAATGTCAGACCACAAACTTAGAGTCGTTCCGGAAGAAACAGGCATAGAAGAAGATGGAGCCCCCACAACAACGAATTCACGAATGATCTCCCTACAAACGCCGGACCTGCCAGCACAAGACTTAACTGTAGAATCCAACAACGTGATAAACCAAACCATAACTTCCAGTGGTCCCATTAGACAAGGCAAGCGTAAAGTCGGAAGGCCGCGTAAATACTCCCCAACTGATCCTACTAGACTTTCAAAACATACCCAAAACAAGAAGTCTTTACCAGCAAAATCTCACACCTTTCGAATCATGGACAAAAATCAATAACTAAGATCCTTAAAAAGACAGAAAATATAACATCACCATTAATGCGGTACAGCGGGTCGCTGTACACTGCGTGGTGAGGTTTGTCATGCCACTGAACCTATGTAACACCAAAAGGGTGCTCGAAGGGATTTGTAGTAGGATATAGGAAGTTGTAGTAGATTTGTAGAAATAAACTCATGACTCCAATGCTCTACTAATTTTAAAGATAACGAAGTCCAAATTCTTATTTCAACCCAAATACAATTCTCCTATTTTAAGGAATAAAGGCCCATTTTCTTTTTTTTACAAAGTTAAGTTTAAAAATTTAACTAAACCAAAAAGTTACCCCAAGAGAAAAATGGGGATTTAGTATAAATAAAAACTGTAGATAAAGATACTTCCCACGCCACCAAACACGATTATCACTCCAGTTATAATTGTTTGTCTTCTTCAAGTTTAAGTATCTCGAACCTTAGACTACTGTATCAACTTACAAGTGAAGGGATCTGTACAACTCCCATAAACCAACAAAATAGAGAATATGACATACTAGAGATAAGAGATTCGAGTATCCCTGGTGGAGGCGAAGGGGTTTTTACCAAAACTGAAATCAAAAAGAAAACAGTGGTTTGCGAGTATCAAGGTACACGTATAGATCGCCGCAAATATACCGAACTTCTAAGGAAACCTGGTCCATCATATTTATTTGAGGCTACTTCAAAAAAATTATAGTGAGTTCATTTATTGTATTATCGATATCTCGTCTTGATTTCGAAAGTGCTCGAAATTTGAACCTGCATTGATTTTCGTACTTATAACTATTATTCTAGCATCGACGCCACTGAAGATAATGGGACTTTTGGACGCAAAATAAATCACTCCGCCGAACCCCTAAACCTTCTCCCAGCTGTTAAAGACTCGAAAATAGTATTCATTGCTATAACCGATATTGGCCCAGGCAAGGAATTGTTCTACGACTATGCATGTAAGGATCCCGACAGTCTCAAAAATCATCCGTTTTTACTTAACCCGTTTTTCGCGAGACCTTTACCAGGTTCCATTGAAAAAAGAAACAAACAAGATCGGATGGAGCTCACTCGCGATAAACTCCAAATCAAGATGGACTTGATGACGAATATCAGAATTTTAGCCGGTGAACTGGTTTGGCCGGAGTTTTCTGATTCGGATGGGGAAAATGGATGGAAATTCTGTGATGAGGTCATGGATTTGTCCAAGAGTATGTTTTATTTATTTAGTTTAATGGTGGGGGGGGGGCTAAATTTCTATATATTTCTTTAACGCTGGGTTACTGTCAACTCGAGTTGTCACTAACCCAGCGTTAAAGAATCTCTAAATACGATGACTCGGTTCAACAACACTCCTTATTCTTTTTTAGAGCTTCTAAAAATCTGTAAAGAAGAAAGCGTGTTTCCGACATATGATGATTATAGAAAGGAATGCGAATTTAGAAAGCCCGGATTTACAAATATTTCCCTCTGCGTAATATGCTGTGAAATGGAGCAGGAAAAACAACACGAACCAGTTGGTGATCTGAGAAATCACTTCAAGGAATTCCACTGGATTCATAAGGATCTTTTAAAATGCTCGTTTTGCAATGCAAGTTTTCGCCGATTCAATGAGGGCGAAGCTCATCATAAATCCCGACATGGAGAAAATCCTGTGGAAGTGTGGGTGGAGCATGTGGAGAATAGCGGATATCAGCAAATTGTCACCGGATTTTCAAATTAAATTTTTTTAAATTATGAAAGAAATGTATACACTATGACAAAAGTTAGAAGACGACTTGCTGGGGAATGGTCCTTCGAACCAGGAAAAAATGAGGAATGCAAATTTTCCTCAAAGGATACTGTTTGGAGGACAACCTTTATAATCGTTTATAACCTGGAAACGCTGCACACACAACTTGGCAAATATTCGCAAATTCGCACGCACAAAACCTAAAATTTGGGATAAGAATAGAAATAAGACTAAATCAATTCAATTAAATCTGGAAAGCGTATCAAGATCGGAGGAATTTCGGATACGAATGAATAGGAGTAAGAAAAGTGTCTAGTCGCAGTGTACACAGGTCATGGATGCGAGGTCAATCTTTTAGTTTTAATATTAAGGGGTGTAGTTTTTTTAAATTTGGAACTTGTTAAACTCTTTCTAAATTTGAATTTGTTTCTTTCTGTTTGTTATGTGCTAAAAAACAATTAATTAATGCAGACACGTAATTAATAATCTTTGAGTCACTTGAGTCTTGAATGAATTTATGCAATAAGTAGATTATCATTTTGTAGTGAAATAAAAATTAATTTACTAAATTTTTACCAGAAATGAAAAATAAATAAATAAATAAATGAAATGATAAATTGATAAATAGGGAAATTCTAATTTATTCACTTTTGGCTGGCGAATTTCAAACATAAATTGGAAAAAATGGGCACGGTGCAAAAACGTGTTTTCAAATTTTGAAAAAATGGGCTTAAATATGCGCTATTAAAAACATGCTAAAATTGATGCAAATTAAACAACGTGCAAAAATTGGCACACTTGCAAAACGTGCTAAAATTGGCGCAATGGAACAACGTTCAAAAATACTCCTTGCGTTATATTAGATTTCTTCCGAAAATCTTCAATACAAATTTTATTTTTTTAATCGTTGCCTTGGTAACCAAAAAACGTTTTCCATGGCAATAATCTAACGCCATGAGAATGCCCGTGTCCATCTTGAAACGCATCGATTTCCACAAGAGCTACATGAAATTCTAAAACGGGGTGAAGGAAAAGTCGTTCGTTTTTAACTTCCGTGGCCACGTCACGTGTCACAAATTATGCTTGCGTCTACATTAATTAATTTTCATCTCCTTTTCCATCAACTCATTCAGATGCAACATTTCCTTCCCTTTCCTCAATTCCTGATCTGCACTGCTCTCGTTCCTTTCATTTGCTCGTCCTACAAATTGAATCCATTCTTTTTAATAAAAAATTAATTTATAAATTATGAATTAATAATTAAGATGTAGAAAGAGACTTAGAATTGCCTCTAATAAAGCAAAGTGTTTTTCACACCCAATAAGCTTACTAAAGGAATAGTCAACATCCAAAACATTGAAATTGTACAAAAGAGTAAGAAATGAGCTCAAATATCCTCTTCCAACATGGACTAAATTCAGGATGCCCATTGACCCTTCAGTCCCCTCATCATCAAGGGCATCTTTTTCCCTAGCAGAATATCTACAAAGCCTTTGTAAGGAATTCACTCATAACTTGAACCTCATGAGTCTTCATTGCTGACATTGTGGTGTCAAACTTGAACTCATTTTTGCCTATACACTTATGCAATTCGCTATGACCAAACCTCCCTTCCTACGACCCTAAGGTCATTCCAATTCATTTCTGACAATTGTAACTTTCCAACATTGCAAATCAATTCTGCTACACTTTTCATATAATAATATTCAAACGATGTGTTTATAGAAAACTATTGGAACAAGTTTGAATAAGATTTAAATCTTCCACTGACAAGATCTAAGATTCATTGTCTGAACTTATCAACAGATTTAAGGTCAAGGTCTCGAACAAGGGTAAGTAATAGAAACTTTTCATTCGGCAATAAATTCCGAACTATTTAAAAAGGAATTTATCCCAACATAAATAAAAGATTTTTTAAACGAAAATCTATTTCATTTCTATTATAACGTTTTTGTTATGAACACAAGATATGTATGGATATCTATGAACTCAAGTATACAAAATAATAAGTTTTTTTTTCAATTTTATTAAAAGAGTTGGATTTGGCTGTTTTCGAATAAAGATTAAAACAATTGCTAATAACAATTCACTTTATTTTTAAAAAGCATTGATTTTGAATAATATCTAAACCTTTCTAGAAACTTCATTCATCTTAATATTTTAAAGTAGAAATTTTTCTAACGTTTAAAAATCTACACTGAATTTTTTTAATAATCTTAATCTTAAAAATAACTATTTTGTCATACTTTCGGTTTTGTTATTTTTTTAAAAGTTTGAGTGAGTTACCAATTAAATCTTTTTTTTAGCCATATTGCAAGGGAATTTTATTTCTGAATATTTCAACTTTGGAAAAAGCATGGAATACGAATAAAGCGATTTGTATTCATCCACAAAGTTGCCATGCAGTCAGTATGTGTAATAAAATCAATAAAAACTACCTAGAACGAACGTAAGCACTCTTAATATCATGGATGAACTAATAAAATCTCACTCAAGAGTCAGTAATGTGTTTCACTTTAAATTAAACAGGCAACATTACAAAATGTACTTAATATTCTTTGGACGCTATATAATCCACCAAGACACGAGGGTCCAAATTTTAAGCACACGTAATGCTTTTTTGTAGCCTCTCCAAATGTCAAATTATTTTAGAAGTTTACAGCCAATGGAAAACTGTCAAACTTGTAGAGTTAAACCTTCTTACTAATAATTAATCAGTCATTTTCAATTAGTTTTTCTTATAAGACTTGGGCTCCCTAAACTTTTTCTAGAACTCAATCGAACACTGAAATTTTCAAAGCCAACATTAAAATTAATATTTGCTGTTGTAAATACTAAAAACAAAAATAATTATATATTTGAAAAGCCACAAGTTTTTCGTATTTTGATTTTAACATTGATTTTTTGAAGTCTTTAAACAAGAATAAATCTGAGTGTAGAATGCAATAGTGAATTAAATTTCGTTCATCTTGTTGATATTTTCAACCTCATAAACATTCTTGAAAATTCTTTCTTTTGTCATTGTTTATGATAAACTTTTATTTGTGCTATACAATAACGTTTTCCAACGTTTACAAATTTTAACGTAATTTTTTAATAGTCTAAATCTATACGATAACGATTTAACCATTCTTTTTTGGCCCATCTCGATTTTTTGTGAGATGACCATAGCCAAAACGCATACGTCAACCACACAATTTTTAAATTTTACATGGGAAAATAAAACTGGTAAATATAGAGTAGATAGGTTTCTACTAGAGTAGAGCTACATTTTCGCTTGTGCTGCGGAAATTGACTAACAATTAACTGCCATTTCTTTTAGTCCCTGGTCGTGGTCAATATGCAATTTTACACTTTACCCATTAGAAAAACGTGATAGGTGCATTAAATCTTAACAATATAATAATGATGATCATTGCATTGTTATTCATGCAACAGTTACTATTACATTACGTACACTGTCCATCTCATTAGATTTACCTATAATTCTATGCAAATTCATAATATTATAAATGAATAAAATTATATGCCCAATGCAAATCAATCTTTCAAAAATATTGCTAGAGCTTGGTTAAATTTAGACCGGTTGCAGTTCAAATTTGAGCCTTAACTCTTCACGGTATCACGGTTTGTACTTCAAATTACAATTTAGTTGGAATTTAGCTTTTAAAAGCATTTATCTTTTAGTTTGAATTTAAAACTTAGGCAGCTCTATAAACAAGAATAGGAAGCTCAGCGAGTGGCCCTTCAAGTCTGTGGCACTGAAACTAAAAAATTAAAGCAAACTTAATTGGGACCCCTTCTTTAATAAAATTAGAAGACGGTATGAATTTTTCATTTTTATTAGTAGGAGTTTCCGTTTGCGTAAGTTTAGCTATTATTGACAGAAGTTCCTCTAATCCTGAAAATTACTCATGGGATTTATTATTCGGGCAAACGGCAAATACGCACAGAAAAATTGGCAATAAATTCAACAAACGTCAAACCACTAGTAATTCGATATCGTTTTCTGAGGAAGATAATCAGGATCGATATGATTCCTATTGGAACGAAGACGAAAATGATTTTGAGAAGTACTCCACAGTTTTTAGCTTTGATAAAAAAGAATTATATTGCTTGGCAAAAGTAGGTGGATTGGGATTAAAGAAATTGAAACTATTAGCCTTATTGGGACTTAAGACATATTGGCTTTTAAAGTTTTTGGGACTTTTTACTATACTGATTCCAATACTTTTGACTGCAATTGTTCCACGACCAATTGTACAAATGATATTCATAAATTCAAGTGTTATTCAAACTCCTACTACAACAACAACAACCCCAAGAACCACTACGACAATCCGAACAACAACGACCACTCCCACTACAATGTCAACATCTACGGAATCAACAACTCCAATGATAACGATACCATCAACAATAACAATACCAACGTCTACTACTTCATTTCCTTTTACTTGTCCACCATGTACACGCTTTGAAAATCATCACAAAGCCTTACCTAACACTACTACAAAAATAGAGTCCGCTTATAGGAACATGAATGCACTGCCATTAGAAGTTATTGAAACGCTTGAGGATCTTAATCAATCATGTATTGAAAGAATTATTTGCGTCGCAAGAACCGATGATGGTACATTCCTAAAAAACGACAAGGGTAAAAACTCAAATACAAAATGGAAAAAAGAGAAGGTTTCCCGATTTGTTTTAAGGTAAACGTAGTGATTCAGCTTCTGTATAGTTTTAGTTCGTAAAACCCAAACAATTATACCAAATTCTTTGCAATTAAAAAAAGTCTGTAATAATAAAATTATTTTGAAATTTTTTCCAGAGTTCTAGATGACTTGCCTGAAATAAGTAAACAGAATATCATCAATCGAATAATATTTCAAGACAATGCAAAAGATCTCTCAGATTGTGCAATTTTTGAATGCCAAAACTTCAAAACTCTTTCAAGGTTTTTTAAAAATTTTGAATAGACAAAACCAACTTTTTAGCATTTTTTTGCACGTTTTAGGAAAAAATTTTATAATAACAATATTGTTATTTATCATTTTAATTTGTTGAAAATTAAAAGGGTTTTCTTAGTTTGGAGAATGCTTATAAATATTATTGTTTATGTAATGTCAATAAAAATGAATGAAACGTTGTTATACAGATGACATTAATTATATTATAGCTACTATATATTATTCCTCATGAGATAATCAGATAATGATGTCTTACTTTTTACTCATACAAAATGCGTCAATAAATTGTATAAGACAAAATACATATAATAGCTATGCTATATTATATTCTAAGAAAGATGCATAATTTAATCATTGAAAATCCAAAAGTTTCATTCTTTCGAAATTCAATAAAGTTAAATTACAAAATCTTCCGAGTTATAAATTGTGAAATAGTGCTTATCATATTTTAACCATAAACCATATATATTTATTAATTAGTCATATTTAATATAAAATTTAAGGTTAATTAAAAACTAAAAGCATTGTCAAACTAATTTAATATATTCCAAGATTTAATTTTTTTGTTCATCCCACCAGGGAAGTGTAATAATAAGCTTTAATTTTCTACAAATTTTAATCAATTAATTTTGTATTATTTACGACTTATTCTAATTTTTTTTTTCCTTTTACAAAGATGAAATATATACACATCTTCATAATTATTTCAGAAGGAAATAACATAATATAAATAGATTTTTTAGACTTTTGTGGCAATTGACTTGAAAAAATCTTTACATGTGCAAATCATGAAAAACAATGATGACATCTTAACAATGATAATAAACAAATCCGAATGATAAACCCGAAAGACAGCACGTTGAAAAGAACTTAAATTTGAATAGCCGTTTGTACCATTTTAAGTCATAATGTTAACTTAACCCTAATATATTCAACCGATTCATTACTTCTCGTGTAACTTTCTTACATTAACTTCATAATTCCAATAAATTTTTAATAGTACTTTTCATATCAGACCCAGCTGGCCTATACTATGTTTCACATTTTATTTCAGATTTCAGAATCCCTCTGGGAGATTAATTGTGGTTTGACGTATTTTCAAACACCTAGATCATTTATTATGCCCTTGAAATAAATAACTTAAAACAAACTGTCTTAAGATGCTTAAGAATTGCATTTGCAACTTTGTGATTTCAATTAAATGAATCTTATGAAATTTTTCTTTATCTCTTAAAAAAATTAGCACACAGAATTTGTAAGCACATTAATAAGAAACAATTTCATAACATTATTATGTACTATGCACCGCACCGGTACAACCGATAGATTACATTATCTCATCAATGACTATGACTTTTTGGTGACATGGGGTATGGGGAATGACTCGAAGGATTTAGTTTTTCAAATCTACAATTAAATTAGAGTCATCATCGGTACTTATAGGGCTAATGTTGAGTATTAAACCTTGAAAGAACAGTGTGGCTTAAGCCATTATTATTAATTAATTATTGCATTGAAACAGTGTTCAACTTCTATAGCCTAGAAAGTCATAAAAATCTCTGTAAATCCTTATACGACCACTTTGATACAGACGAGACGTTTGAATCTGTGACGGCAAACTTTGACTTTTGACTTGACAACTTTCTTCTATTGTAATTTGGTTTGGCAACCCTTTGATACCCTTGCGGCTTTGAATACCACAAACCCTCAAGAAACAAAGGAATCATAAGAAAAGAAGAAAAGGTAAGATGATACAAAGTTGCATAAATCCTTAAATAGATGCCAGTTGAGTTGCTCGTCTTGTGAGAATGTTAAGACAAACCGCGGTTGAATCCATTCATTGTCACAATCAAACATAAAAGTATAGACAACAACTAACTCCTAAAAATCCCATGCATTTGTTATCCTAAAAAACTAATCTTTTTTTTTATTTCCAAATTTTTTCATCATTAATTGCAAACAATCAAAGATTATCAATAATTAATCATCATTAAATTATTGTGATAAATATCCCTTTGCTTATTTTTTTCTATCCCTTGGCCCCTCGTCAATTTTTTTTTGTGTTTTGCACCTCACACCTTTCCACTTTCCTGTTTATTGTTTTTTTGTTGAATGTTGACTCGAGCGTTGTTTGTAGTTTAAATAATTGTGTATTGAAATTCGTTTTATTCACTTTGTAGTTTACTTTTGTATTCTTCATTTTTTAACGATATCAATCAACTACGAACAACGAATAAAAATCATCCTGTCTCGAACTCGATTATCAAAATTGCATGTCACATCACACATGTGAAATTGGGAATTATTGCAAATGTGTATTGATTTATGGATTTAAGTACAAAATTAAAAATATAAGTGTGTAGTGGTTAACGATTACACTGTCAACAGTCAACAGTTGTTAGTTCATAGTTGCAAAATTCAACCGTTCAACCTTGCAACGATACGAATACAGAATACGGACGGAACTCGTTCATCGTTTTTGGTTGAGGTTTGACTTGAGTGTGGAGTGTGGAGTGAAAGGTTAAAGGTGAAGGATACAGGAGACATGATAAGGAAATAAGGATAAGTCGGAAAAATAGTCTCAGTACACAACAGTTCAAGTTGACAGTGACATTATGCCGATTGCCGATTATGCTGACAGACAATAAATTCTTAATATTCAATATTTGATGTCCATTTTACGTTTGTGATTGGGTCCCTCGTGTTCAGTGTACTGACTGCAGGCAACAGGACTACACTCACTACCAGCTGTACCAACTACGCAAAAGGTGAAAGAAGACCATCAGGGTTTGCAGCGTTTTGATCTCATACGGGTTACGGGTGTACTGTGAACGGGTTTCAAGACAACAATTCACAAGATTGAGCTTTTAGAAGAAAATATTTTCAAATTTACTTATCGCCTTAGCCTTTGCCTACTTAGTGCTTTTGAGAGATGCCAAATAAAACTAAGGATAAGAAGAATAAGGTAAGAAAGATTATGTCACACTTGCTCGTCTAACTATACGTTAATTAAGCAGCAGCTAGATCAACTACTGTTGACTGTAATTGTAGGTGTAGAGGTGTCAACGTCAACAATGAAATTTGAAATTGCACAATGTACAAATGCATCACTTATGACTTGATCACTTTTTTGCAGAATATTACAATTCGATTTTTCAGGTCATTCCTTATACACGAATTTAATATTATTGCTGTAAAATTTTGACGGTAAACTCTTTGATGCTCATAATGCTTATTATGCTGTATGATTAAATGTTAGGTTAGAATTTAATTTAGTCGTTGGGTATTTTCAGTATTTTGTGGTCTTCTCTTATTATTGCTGGAATTTTGACTTTTAGTTAGTTGGATTATATTATTTATTTATCAAGTTGCAAGTAGTAAAGCCACTATTTACTAGGTAGTTTATTGGCAAAAATAATATGTAATAAAAATTGTATTGAACTCTTTTAAACACTTTTGTGTCCTATCAATTAGATTCTAAGACAAGCCTAAATTTGTATTTGGCAATAAATTCTAAATTAACTTTTTAGTGACTGTTTACAATCTTTCAAATGATTAATTATCTTGTCAGGTCGCTCATATCAGGCATATCAGGTGTGTGGGGATATGCGACAGGGTACAATCATTCATAAATTGTACCCAAGTTTTGACTCTATATTCGACAATTAAATCTAACTACCAATTTCAGGCCAATATTACTGCGCTGATGCTTTCAGTCTTGAAAGGTTTTATACGAGTAGGGGGGGATCAGGCCAGGCATCAGGCTCAAAAATCAAAATCATGAGAACATAATAAAAGCAGTCCCTTCTCCCTTATATATCCCTTAACTACACTTATGTCTATGTCTCTCTGACTCTGATACTGATATCATCTAGTAAATATCATATATTATTTTCTTCCCCTTTCGTCAGCAGTCACCCATTTATTCAACCGAAAGACGAAGACGAAACCGTTAAAGGAAGTCATTTATTTGTAATGAACTTGAGCTTTATAAAACAAAACAAAAAAAATGAGAAAATTGATAATACTATATAATTTTTTATTGCAAAAAATCAATATGATATAAATAATTGAGACGAGAAGAGAGACGACGTGTATGCACCATATTACCATGTAGTATAGAGGGCTATGTATTATTAAGGTGAAAGCAAAATAAGGAATAATCAGAGTCAGACTAGCTAGCTTGTTAGCAGTGTATGTGAAAGTTTATGAAAGTAATATTATATTTCTCAGGCATCAGGTGGTTCTCAGAAGAAAGAGTTGACAATTGACTTGACATTAAATTTAAGGCTTGCAACGTCGTTTCGTCTTTTCTACGTCATTCATACGGCACGCAAATTACTTGGAATATTATACCTACTCTCATTCTCATTTCGGGTTTCTAAAGTGACTTTTTATGAGTTGAATTATATTATAAATATGTTCTTAGTTTTCATTTAAACACTGTTTTATTCTCATGCAGGCAATAAACTTTAAACCCCAATCTTATGACGATGTTTAAGTGAATTTAAAATTAAAAACCCAAGGTAATGTAGTTTATCTTTCGATTTACAGCTTTATAGCATTATAGCCAAAAGTAGATGTAGATTTGTTTTGGATTTTTAGAATCGGAAATAAGATAGTATGCATAGATCAGTTGAGAGATTTAGATTTTAGATATTGAACGACAGACAGTCACAGTCGTAGGTATTGCATTGACAAACTACATTACTGCATGTGTGATGATATTCAATAGTATGGTTTGAAATTATAATGAAATGAACCGTTTACATCTAATCTTAACTTAAGTTGTAAATGTAAATTCATTTTTGCACCAAAAATTCCATAAAGGAGTCTGTGCATTTTCATAATGACTTACTCGGCAGAATTATTAGCACGATATTTTCTTTGATGGTTTGTTAATTTATACTACCTAGTTTAGTTGTTTGCCTGAAAATACCATTGTTCGGTTGGGTTAGGACAAATTAAGTTACAAAATTGGACACAATAATTAATGATTCTTTTATTTTAGGATACTCCTTCTACCGAAGGAACGACGGATCCAGGATCTACAGGATCAGACAATTCGAATAACAACTCTAATGGTGATACTGTAAGTCATTTTTGATTTTTATTGTAAAGGATGTCTACAAAATTTTATGAATATTAATTACTATGGTCGGATCTAATTATCTCTGAAATCATATTTGTCATTATCATCAAACAATTCAACAGATAATTACTACTTGAACATACTCATCTCATTTTATAAACTTTATATTCATATCAACATAAATTACATCATAACCTAAAGTGCTTTAATTAAAGGCTTTGCAGAAGTGAATTAGTCCGTTCAACTAATTACAAATTATGTGGTTGGTTATTTATGAAGCAATGCAATAATATTATGTTTTCGGAATGGAAAATTGGAATCAACCGAGTGAAAGTCGGGATTATATTGTTTGTCTTAACATATTGTCTCGTGCAATAATAACACTTAAAATTAGCATCACGCATGTAAAAATAAGAATCAGGAATAGATATTTCCTTTCCTGAATTAGTGATTATAATTTAGCAACAAAATGAATACATTTAATTAACTTTCATTAATGGCAGGTCAATTTATTCGTATTTTTACTCAAGGAAATTGACAGGCTCAGGTCAAGTCAGGTCAATTTACCTGAAACTAAGGCGTGAATAAGGCGTAAATGAGGGTATCTAGTGAAAAGATCTAAAATAATATTAAATATGAATTACGAATATTATATGTAAATAAAGTAGAAGCTTTCTGTATACGCGATAACGTTGTAAAGGAAAGGATGTATTAATCTTAATATTAGTCATGGCTAGCCATTAATTTGTGCCAGATTTATGCAAACAAAAATTAGCACGTAGCCATTCCATATTCATCATAGGAAGCAGGTTGTTTAGCGATGGAATAATGTGTGAAACTTTTTCATCTTCTGTTTCATCTTGAGATAGTCTACATTAAGTTTTATTTTAGTTGAGTATCTGAATCCCAAAATAACACACTTTTGCAAGATTTGGTGATGATCTCTCTGGTCTGGTCATCAAGAATACGGGCTTGTAGTTTAATAATTTTTCAATAGATAAACTCTGCTGAAAGTGGGTTCTTCATTCTATATACATTTAAGTACGTGATAATAATCGTTGCGAATTGGAAAGCGCAAACACCAATACGTAGTTTGAGACAGAAAGAAACGGAAACCGTTTTCGAGATAACTGAAAACCGAGAGTCTGTTAATTGTCACATACCTGCTGTCTACAGTTTCGTTTCTACTTGTTGTAGTAAAGAGCTTCGATTTCACGAAAATTTAACTTAAAATGTTAAGTTCACGTTGCTTGATTTACTTTCAAAAGTAAACCAATGTCAAAGCAAGTTAAAATTCGTAGTATTTAACTATTTGACTTGGGATCTTATTATAATCTTAATATAATTACTACCCTTGTATCGTATCGTGTATGTGAACTGTGATGTGGCTTATGTTTTGATGTGTGATTGATATGGTTCTACTTCTAATCTCCTTTAAGTTATACATTTTTGCTATAAACATGTGTTGATACTGATACGTTGATAGTGTTATACAAGCGTTTCGCTGCGCTGTCTTAATATTGTATTCTGTAAGATACAATTTTTTACAGTTGGCTATGGTGTTTACAATTAAAACGAATAATCATTTAAAACATTATATGGGTCATACAAAATAAAATTAGGATGCAATAGAAATAGACAATATTATAATGTATAATGCGAAACAAATAGACGTATGGATTCAGGATTAGGATATTAAAACAACTTTTCTCATCATCATCATCATCCATTAAGAAAATTAGACTACAATTTAGTAATAGTTATATGCAACATCCTTTATGAGATTTTAATCCTATTCAATTTCATTTGCCTTATCCCATGGTTCGGGGTGGATGTGTAAGCCGATTAAGTCCCTCTAGGCATTAGTACTCATCTCATAATAAAATCGTCATCTTTTTCATCACTATCATCATCACTGCTAGTAGCACCTTCTTCACATGCTTCAGATTGCCATTCGAATTCGAAGCATGCTACTGTAACTTTGGTCATTTTATAGAATTACAGTGGCTTTCAATGTCAGATTGATACAATTTAGCGAAAGATATGTAGTCCAAAAGCTGTGAGGTGGTCTTGCTTCTGGAATCGAAATTGTACAATTACTTTTGTGGGTGGTTGTGATTTTGTGAATAATAGGATAAGTTTTTGGCTTTTGGATTGGGTAGTGGCAAAGTGGCAATGGTGGTGATATATTAGCGAATAAAAGAGAATAATCTGAAATAGGTGTCTGCTGATTCTGAACCATTTCATCCAGCTTCCAAGGCTCCGATGAGAAAATGAAAATCCTTGTCGCATTGTAATTTTTTGACAACGCGGAATTGAGAAATTGAGATCCAGCCGAGGACTTCTAGCTCATGAAAAGCGTTAGTTATGTTATGTAACTGTAACATAACAATCTAGCAATTTGGTTTGGAAGCTGTAAAGCTGGAATAATGATAATAATATCAGGATTGGGGTGCATAGGTGCATTAGTATATCACTGCCTTAGTTCATTTTTCATTTGCTCTAGATAAGATTAAGGAAGGATGCTGTTGACGTTAATATGTTAAATAATGTTTCTCTTATTCTATGCAATCGGCAATCAATATTTTGATTTTGGTTGTTATTCTTGTTATTGTTATTACTGCAGTGGGCGCAGAGTGATGTGATGAGTTTCAATATGGAATGTATGTTATGTTATCGCAAAATGAAATCTCATATTACTGCATTATGAAAAACGATTTTTATGATAACTCAGATTGCAAAAATCAGCAGGAATTCGGATTTTCCAATGATTATTTGATTATTCACAAAATTGTCATTGCAATTTGAATTTTTCTTGCAATTGACGACATGACATGCTCACAAGCTGGAAGCTGGTATGGTACCGGTAATGGACTATACTATAGTCTAGTAGTGTCGTGGTCATGTAATTGTCATAAACATTAAAAGAAGTCTTCTTATCTCATTAAATTTGATTTTGTTTGTTTATGATTCGTATGAATTGCACCACACCATGACTGGAACCACAGTTATTTTTTCTTGATAAAATAATATAAAAAATTTAACAAAGGTTTCGGTTTATGGTTAGGGCCTTGGAGTCAAAACAGGAAAAGGAAAAACAAAATAATACTTAACTTCATCTGCTTTAAGGGTCTTTATTAAATTAAATGTATTTTCGGTTATTCAGTTAATAGTTGGAGTTGGTCTTTGATGAATGAAAGATTTATTGGAATTGAAAATAGATAAAAACAAGAGGACTAACCAGCTACACTAAAAATGCGAATGCGTAAGTATTACTAGCAGCAACTAGCTAAAAAGTGGATGAAAGGGATGATAAAAAAATGGTGATGATATGATTATATTAGGGTATGAATATACGTCCAGGATAGATAAATCATCAAAACATTATTCTTTAGTTTAGTTTTTGTGACAGCACATCGTATAGTTTCAGCTCCTTGCTTGACTTATCATATATAAATCCTGAACTGGCGAATTTAACAACATGATGATAATATGAATGATTTGTAATTGCATTAATATAAAAATCCTCAATATTATCAAGTCTGGTAAATTTGTTGATGTGAAATAGGTGGAATGTCATGTCACTCAAAGTTAGAGTCAGCTCATGTTATTATTCGATATCAAAATCTGAATTGGATGCTTGGTATTACATTTAAGCGTTGTAAATGAATATTGTTTATTTCAGTATTATCACAGCCAAGGAATTCTCGTGTAACTTAAGTAAATATAGTTAGCTGGATTATTACTTTTATTATAAGTAACACCATCAACCATCACCAAAACATGGCATAAAGCGTAGCATTTACTTAGTTTACTTATTATTAAGTGGCACCAATACCAACACCCAAGTTCCAAAGCCTGTATGTAGTGAGATGATGAGACTGTTGAATCGTTGAATGTGAGTGATAATCAGTTACTTCAATTATAGATAATCATGCAGACAAGTTACACTCATATGGAAGGACTAGAATAATAACAATAAAAATAATGATTTAATTCAATGAGAAGATTTACACAGTGCATCGTATACATTTTATGTTAAACATTTGAATATATGTGATATCTATATCCTATACTTATTATCCTAATAAAGGTGGATTAACTTTTTAACACTGGCATGTCAAGCAGAACGGCCACGACAAAACTAAAACTGTCTGCACCGTTTCTCTAATTGTGGTATTGGTGTAGAAAATGTAGATAGATAAACAGTGTGTATTACTTTAGTTGGGGATAAAATCTCTACCTGGCTGATGAGTGCTTGGTTCAATTTAGAATTACAAAGAAGATGAACCTTTCTATTCGATTACCATTTTACCATATTAACTTATAGACCTTAGGAGAGGCATTTAGTTGTTAGTGGAAGAAGTGAAGACACTCGGGTGTTTAAAATACCAAATCAACCTGTGGATTGTAGTTGCAGATAAACTTCAAACTTAATTACCCTTCGTTACTAAAAGTTGATGCCAATTAGTCTTCATATTTAATAGTGGACATTATTTACATCCAGTCCAACCACAAACCAAAGGCCACTCTGTTAATAACGTTTTCGTCTTTGGCCTTTTCTGTATTAGTGTCTATTATTAAAATTTAAAAGCTAAGTTTACTAATTTTAAATAGTAGTTTCGTCTGTATTATCTGATCAACGGAGTACAAATATCTGATCTGGGTTTCTCTAACAAGTGTTTGTTTTATGGAATGGATAGTTAATAAATACTAAAATATCAACTGTTTGTAGGTTTAGATAAGTGACTGAAGGCTGACTGAATAATAAAAATAACCCATGCATTATCAATCCCATATCCTTCCTTACACATATTCACGTATAAATATTATCTGAACCTCTATTCAAAAATTTTGACTTTCAGGGTTTTACTTGTTGTACATACAAATCTCAGAAGATCAGTGTAAATGGTGTTGAATAGACGAAACTAACAGACAGTTTTTAAGTGCAAATTAAGTGACGATGAATAAGTAACCTGGAAAATAGTCAATATCTGGAAACAGGAGGTCAGCCTTTGTGCAAATTAAAACTGACGAGATCGTGACTAATCATAATCAATCGAAAGGTTAAGTGTAGGCAGTGTGCCTTGCTGTTAAAAGGAAATGCATAAGCTAGCCGTATTCGTCAACAAAGCGAAAGCTGATAAGGTAACCGTATAGTATGCGTTAAAGCATTCGTGTGTTTGTACATATTCTGTATACGTATTATTGAAATTTGCTATTTGCCTGAGGTGGTGTGTGGTGAAAGCACACTATTATCTTTGTAACTGTAATTGATATCTGATATCTATGATAAGCTCTGAATATTATGAAAGTATTGTGAATCTGAAATGGCATGCAACAAGTTAGCAAAAGGGTAACCGGTAAGTTACATTTTAGGTGCTTTAGGGATATGTGTTTGGATTTGGATGAATTGGATGAATAGGTATTCGGTTGTACTACTTTATATTTGGATGTAGTATTATAATCTTGTAGGCAGTCCCTGTAGTCGTAAACTGTGCAAATGTGTGGCAAGTGTAGATCTTCCAGATTCTATCTAGAGCAAGTTCAGCTTCATTAGGGATTCGATTGTGAGCACTTCGACTCATACTTAGACAAGATGATGAGATTTGAGGTTGGAGTGGGTTTGATCTTTAGTATGGGATCGGGTATGAAATATCATTAGTATTCAGTACAAATGTAACGAGTTTCCCTTGGGTCAAATTTATATTTTGGTTATATTATTATTATAGGAGAAAGAGAGCTAATCAAGGTCGTTTCCACTTAGTTCTCTGAGATTTTGTGCGCGTGAGAAAGTTGATGAACGAGCTTATCTGACTGATGTGCTAGCTTTTAACTTCTACATTGCAAACGTTAAAATGAAAGGGGCAAAGATCAGATACTGTTTCACGTGCAAAGGGTTTGGAAGTAAGACTAGCTTTTAGATTTCTTGGCTTTAGTTGAGGTAATAAGAAAGACAGCTTGATCTTGATCGATCCTCTTGTTTCTCCAGAATCTTGATTTTTCCAGTATTGCTAGGGACTGGAGAATTTGTTTCAATAGAACACAAAGCAATAATACATAGTATGTATCCCCTAAACCTAAGTGTAAATTACCTCAATTTTTTATTGTCTCAGAAGTAAAAGCGAAAAAGAGTTTATTGGAAAACCAACTTCGGAGTTACATACATCTATTATTCCTTTGTTGCCTGAATGATACATGAATGTTTTTGCCTGGCTACTACTGGGGGGGACTGGACTAACTGTGAACTGCAAATATAATGTACCTATACAAAAAAAGAAATCTATTTTATTTCTTTGTTGGGAAGATTAACGGTGTTATTACTTATACTCAATATGAAGAGTATCAACCAATATTGAGAAGCTTATCGTTGTAATAACCTAGAGCTACATGGTAAATATCCCTTTCTTTTATTGATATCAGCAGTCTCAAAAAGCCAGGGCCATGATCATCCATTTGAGGTTGTCTGAAGAGATTGATTATGTTGACCAATCGGGGATACGATGACATGACAATCAAGAAGATGACGATATAAAAACATCACAGGGAATTGAAAAAAATCAAATCAAATACTTCTTGGAAATTGAACGACAGAGTATTTTTATATGGACTATTTTGACCTCCAGGCACTAATATTTTTATCAAGTCTGTTTATTCGCAAAGATTGAGCCAGTTCAGGTCGCAAAATAAATTATTGACTAAGTGGTGCTGCTAACTTGATAGTTTGACATTCATGAACTAATAGGCCTCTATAGTTTGGGGGGTTTTATTTCATATCTAACTGTGGTCTAGGTCTTCGTGTATTATTCGAAAGACTTGTATAAGCCTGGAGAACGCCCCAGGGAAACTAGGTGTTGTTGTTTGATCATGATCAGGATATATTATATAATATGATGATCACATTTCATTTCGAATGTTTTTGTACTCCTAGTCTTCTTGTGATGAACCTGTGGCTCTTGCAATGACTATGTTCAAGAATAATAATAGAAATTTCCGTACGAATACGAAAGAAGGTCTTTTCATATTCAATTCCACTTCGTTATTTTATATGAAAGAAATCGGTAGTAGAAGTACACAATGAGTTCAATCGAACATACGTAAGCAAGTGGCAAAGATGCATGTATGTGTTAATGTGGGACAAGAAATTGGTGGTCTTGGTTGGTCTCACTCGTTGTTATAAGTTGTTTCAGAGCTTCTGTTACTCGCTGGGGGCAAAATTACAAGAACGGATCGATATCCTCCCGGTTCGGTTGGGTTGACGTGGATTCAGGGTTTACATCGAGCACTACTTTATAATATCACATACATCGGATATCGGATCGGAGTTTCTGGATTGAAGTGTTCAGAGTTTAGAGGAACATCTTGCAAGTGCTACACTACGTATGTCCTATGGATTGTACAACTACAGCGGCTACTACAAGAGCTCAGAAGTCTATAATATTTCGGAGATAGCAAGTAAAGAACATAGCAAGTTGTGGGGTCGAATTTTTCCGACGGGACGGACTGGCAAAAAAGACGGCGCAGGGAGTGAAATGAGCCCACATTTAACATCGGTATGGTGCCGTATCAGTACAAGTGTATAATACAGCTGGGTGATTCTGACTAGTTTTATCTGTGTCCACCTCCTCTGGAGCAGCAAAAGTAGTTTGTACAATACATCGTATTACTTACTCTACGCTTCCAACATCGCTGGATTTCTGTTACAATCTCACAAACAGCTTCTCCAGCCTTTCGAGCTATCAGACGAAACCAGTAGAGTATCATCAGCATCATCATCATAAGAAGAAGAATATTATTATTACTTTCAGAAAAACAGTCACTCTAGTTCTGATCTCTCTTGTGGCTGCTCTACTTTCTTCTTTCCAAATCTCCATCCATCCATTCTGATCCTATCCAAAAGCCAACACGATAAAATGACAAGACCATCGCTAGCATCATCGTCATCACGATCAAGAAAGGCTTTAGAATAAACCATCAAACTTATGTAACTGCTAAAACCACTAGCAGCTCAAGCATAAGCAAGTTGTTCTCTACTTGTTATTCCGTCACATTTTTAATCAACATCAACAGAAGTAGGAGCACCTAGAGAGTCATTTTAGTTAAATACCTACCAACTAACTAAAACCAAACCCTGCCAGCAAGCCGTTGTTTCTATAAAAAATATTATCATCAAATAAATCCAAAACAAGAAACTTCTCGGGCTGCCACATTATCTGTTTTACTTACGTAGTTACGTACATACACGGGACTTCATTTACTTCATCCTTTTTTATTATTGAAAGAAAACAAGCTCAGAAAAGAAGAAAGAGTATGACAAGAAATCCCGTGTGGGATTGAAATGAAATCCTTTTCTACAGCTTCTTTCCATTACGTACGACTACGATTGTTCAAGAGATGAGGATATCTCATTGTGTCTGTAAATGTAATTCAGCTGTGATAGATAGTACATTATAATAACATATTATACTAACAACACCTTACTTACCTTTCCGAACAACCGTGTAAAAAACAGAAGATATAATATTTTACTTACCTGTTCCTACTTTATATATTATACCCTATTCAACTCTTTTACTCAACTATAATCACTTGACTCTCATCAAATCTTTACATTTACTACTACTATAGTTGATAGTGGTCTATTGCCATTGCCATTATTCTAATTTATTTTATTTCTGTCGACCAAGCTAAAAATTAAAAGTCCTTTGAAATAGGACAAAGTGCTGAAAATTACAATCAGTAATATCAGTATTATGTACTATATCTTTATCTTTTATAAATAAGTTAAATCCGTCTACTGAATACGATACGAATTTCTACCGTCTCTGTCTTTGAGTACATACCAGTAACATTTTGTATTATTATTGCTGTGTCTTCTAGTTCTTGCCGGTTTTGCGGAATTACTCATTCATTCTACTTTGTACTTTCTTATTCTTCAGTAAAAACTCATTATTTAGGCGTATAAACTAAAGTTGAGCAGTATAGGATTTCTATTGTATCCATTGAATTCTTCAGTGAATAAAACTCAGTGATTATAATTATACTGACTGATACCGTTTTGATTTTAAAAAGCTTCGTGAAAAAAGACAGCGCAGACACGGTTTATGGGTGTTGACAATTAACTAAAATAAATTCTGGCGTGCTATATATACAGGAACCCTTGGTACAATTAAGTTGTTGGTGCTAAAAAAGTCGAATCGGCTATTCTTCTTTTAAAATAGATTAACGTTCTGAAATTGGAAGTATCGAACTCCAGTGTTTGCATTCTTTCGATTGCTAGAACCTAACTGGGATTATTTTGTGGAATAGAAATTTAATGTGATACTAAAAGTATACCAAGCAGATTTGTGAAAAAAAAGTTAAAAACACTTTATAATCTCATTCATCTTTTCTTGTAACTGCACTCTTACTAACTACTACTACATACTATTAAGTTCCTTAAATCTCATGATTCACACCTGAAAAACTTCTCTTTTTATTCATAAAAAATTAGGTACATTACATTATACTATACTTGTTCATTATTGGAAGTAGAAAATTGTTGGTTCCTTTATTGTACTGGAATTTCTGCTGTGTAAATATTTTTTTAATGAGTTTGATTTTATTATAATTTGCTAGCTCAGTTGTAGCCTTATTCCTTGTTTTATTAAGTTTTCATATTATTCTTTGTACCTTCTAGTCATTAGACGTTTATTGATGTATTTTAAAGTGTATTATTTAACAATGTAGAGAACTAAGAGGACATAATGCTACAATTGATGGTTCTCTAACGTAGAGTAAAACTGGCCGAGCCCGTTGCCATTTAAGTACCCAATCTAGTCATACTCATATAAGGTTTTAGTTTAAGTTGTTTTAAGCGATATTAGAGCTGTTTTATTTTTACATTTTACCTGTAACATTTATTTTAAAGCTTTAAATGTCAAATGTGATTGACCTTGTTAAAACAAAGTATTAGGGAGTTCTTATCCGTGGATCCCTAACGAGATTATTATTTTAATTTTAATTGGGACTTGGTTCCACATCCTTTACAAGCTCATTACCTCCCTTTTTAGTACATTCGTACTAAATATATTTGCTAGTAGTACCTTTGATACCTTTAGTTGCGTTGGTGTTTTGAAGATTGTGGCCAAAACTAGTATGTATGAAGTATATCCCTTATGCTGATGATAACTTCTCCTTAGAATACCTTTCTGAAGTTGAAATGCCAAAAAACTTGAGTTATTTATTATTATTAAACCTTGTAAACATAAGTTAATCGTAAGTTGGATCAATGATGGAGAATGAGAATGCAAGTGGTGGGAATGAAACTTCCAGTAGTGTTGTAAGTGTATAAAATTATCCCTTGCTTTAAATGCCAAATTGAATTGATGAATTATTAGGTGTTATCCCAACAACCTGTATGGGTTGGGTTGCATTGCATTGTATTTGCGAATGTAAGTGTACGCTTTACTTTACCCCTGGGGGCAGCGTCGCTTGATCGTCATCATGAGCTTTTTGAATGTATAGTGCCACTGGGCCATTGACATTATAATCGGCATTTTTTAGGGAAAGTAAAGTACACTTATCTAGAAGCATTGTGTGTTTTTTCGGTCAGTATTGCTCAGCGACTTTATCAGAATCTTTTGAGTTTCAATTTTACAACTCAATCTTTAAACAGGGCTCTGCAGCAACAGCCTGCATAATATATGTAATAAGTTGTATGTGTAGACAACTGAATAGAAAAGAAAAAGTTTTTAAGAAAAAAACATTATAAACCTACCAGGTTCAAAATGGAGAAAGCAGTTTGACGGCAGAATATTGTGTGACACATCAAAAGTGAAAGCTGTCCTGGAAAAAGAAAGACTACTTTAGCGTCTTTACCCTTAGCCTCGTAGGAAAAATGAAATAGTAGGTCTAGTAGGAGTAGTGAGAGTTGTGTTGTGACGTTGTGAGAGATATGTAATGTGCGAGGTAATTTAGCTTGAATTGGATCACTTTACCGAACTCACCTCTCTTTGTCCTGAACCTGATCAAACAAAGTGGGGATGTTGATAGAAGTGTTTTGTATTTTACCTTTTTACTAGGGATTCCAGAATGGTATTCAAGTAGGGCTCGGATCGATAAAGATAAGTATGAATATGACAGCAGGGCTGGAGCATCTATGACAAGGACTTTATTTGAAGGGAAACTCGGAGATAATTGCAAATGCTTCTATGCTACTGCTATATTGTACCTGACAGATGAGTAGTTACTAGTTGCTAAGTCTAGTTACAGGTTACAGTTACTAGTTAGTCTTCGTCTTCGTTAGTCCTCGTAAGCTCATCCTTTTAGAATACCGTTAAGAAGTATATGGGGGTAGTGGGCTACCTAAAGTGATTCGGTAGAGAAAAAGTCTCGGGCTCCTGGACTCGTCGTAGTCGTTATACAAATTGAATTCTATTTCCTGTATGACTACAGCCAATTACATGAAAGGAAATTGACTTAATCCTACATGGATTTAAGGTTTAGATTGGAACCGTCGCTTGTATTTCCTTTGAAAGATATCCTATTTCGTTGTAGAGCTAAGTGTGCATGCATTCGCTAACAGGTAGTTGAAGGCTGAAAGTTTGGAATTCATTTTGTGTCACATCACAACCAGAACCACTGACATAAGTAAAAGGGACGTGGGTTTGGAGAAGCTTAAATTGGATGCAGGAGCTATCTGTAAAATTGTAGGGGCTTCATAATAATAAATGCTCATTTGACATTTGTAGTACCATACCAAGTATCTTGGAGTAGAGAAGAATCTTCGTTCTGCAAAAAAATTGTTCATGTGTTTTAGTAGTGAAAGTAGTGATTGATTTTAGCATTTATGTTGTATATGTAGTAAAATAGTAGAATTTTAATTTATTGTTTAATTCTTCATTCGAATAATTTGTTTATAAAAAATATTGTCATTTTGTTTTTGCGAATGGTAATTTTCTTGACATTTAAGAAATTTCTTTATGTAAAGAAGTGAATCGATAAGGAAGAATACCACTAAGTAGGTAATTTTTTTATAGCCGGCTTGTCTTTTGTAAGATTGATTTTTGGAATCAAATAGGCTTGTCCGCTTTTAGAATTTTGAAAGCTGATTGTTGTATGTATGTAGGAAAGCTTTGTGGTCTCATGTTGTTGTATACAGGAAACTATAAGGAAATCTAATAAAATTGTTATAGTTTTGGTTTATATGAGTGGTCCTGAAAGTTCATTCTCTGTATCTGTATAGTAGTTTAGTAGATTGGAAGTCGACAAATACTGTTACCTACATCGATCCAAATCTTAGTGCTTGTATTATCATATCATTTGATTAGTCCATCCATCTCCTTGTTAAGAAAGTTGTTTTGAAATGAATCCTTTTGCAGTCTTTGTTTGTTTGTTCGTGCCGTGAATTGGAAGATGAAATGACAATAAAATGATGTAATTCATGTGTTGAAATCCACCAATATTGTAGAGAAATACGACCATGGAAAAAACAAGAAAAGGAAAATGTGTGAAAAATATTAAATTGTTTATTTTGTATCTTTTCAGGGAGGAAATAACAAAAATAATAACGATGATGTGTCTAGTAACAAGACACCACCTCCACCAACTCCAATCAACAAAATAAAATACTCCGGACCTCCGTATTTAAAGAAAGATAAAAAGCAGAGCTCATCAAGATTCAACGTGTCGAAAAATCGGGAACTTAAGCCTTTACCCCTCCTCAAAGGTATGTGTAACTAACATTACTACTCTCTTATTAAATCAAGAGCTCAACAATTTTATTAATTAGCTAATGCAATTGAGGTCTTGACGCTGGTTTTTGTACTTAAAAAGGTAAAAAATGTTTTCTAATGCTCTGTACATCATATCCTTTAGACTCATAATATAGTTGGATGGATAATAGCATCCATAGCACGCAATTATAAAGAGTAATTAATCTAATTATCTACATGAAGCTCCCCAGACCCATACCTCGGTTCACTCATCTTCATTTGAAATGAAACAAAATATAGTGTATACTGTATATTGGAATGAGATACCTAATTAAATGAGCTATTTAAAAAAGTCTTGGAATCAATATCTTACAGGCTTCGTTCTTAAAATTATAAGTTTAATAAAATTGAGGCATGACGTATGTATGAACCTGAAACAGTTGCTTAACGTCGCTGATCATTAAAATTAACAAGGATCGATTTAATAGGATTTATATTGTCCTACAGAATAGGTAGAAACTAGAAGTTAGACAAATATACGAGTAGAAATTAGATCCTTTGCCTCTGTTCTGTACTCTATCTGTCCTGAAAAGGTGATCGGATCCGTTCGTTATCTTATCCATCTATGTGTCGTAAAGATACCAAAAGTTAGTTGTAGTTGTTGGTATAGGGTTGTAATGATTATGGTATGGTTTAGTAGTGTTATATGGCAATGTTTGCATGATATAAGTTTCATTCATTAAGAATTATGAGAGTTTATGATGATCAATGTAGGCACGACTCAACTTTAATTTTGGTCATATTTTGGCCTGTTGAAGCATTGCAAGGTCTCGTATCCTTTCCAGTTTCCAACTAAAACAATTAAGGACTAATGAGCACCAACCAATAATAAACACTACATGTATATAGGCTTTAGAAATAGGAAGGATACGTACCGAGTATAAATTGATATGAACGTATGAAATGTGAGCGACCACATAATATGAAATAACAAAATCAATAATCTGTTTTCATAATCATCTCTAATCTTTAGTAGTTTTGCACATAAGATATGGGTGTTCTTTAGTTTTACTACCCGAAATAGAATTATTCTTTCTCGTGAAAATATAGTTCAATTAGGTTTGCCGTTAACTTCAATATTACTTTGTTAATAGAAACTCATACTTTACTAGAGAACACATGCATGAGTGATGGTGATAGGAAAACATGTAGTGCTATGATTTCATATGAATTTTTGATGGACGCTTGGAAGTCCTTTTATTTGCATAGTCTCTCGCATCGTTTTGGGCGATATTAGAAGCATTTATTTACTACAGGATATTCTGCTGATGGCTGATATGATGACTGGAGATGAAAATGGAAGTTGAAGCTCATTAATTTTAATAACGAGCGTAGTATAATGCATTTGGTTGTGTTTGCTTTCAATCATGATCATGATTAACAACGAAATGGCAAAAGGAGAGCATGCATAGAAATATTTATGGGTGATTATTAAAACGATCCTGAACGTGCTTTTGCATGTCATTTGTAATATTGTAAGGTGTCTTGCTCTTGTAATGCCACAAGATGATTATTACACCTTTTGTTTGGTGGTTTTCATGATTATTAAATTGACTTGAAATTAGTTATACATTAATTGATTACGAAAATCAAACGCACAAACATCTTAAATGCAATTGAAATAGAAAACTGAAAACAGAAGCTCATTGTGTTTTTAATTAAGTATGATTCTAGACAGGTTCAATACTTCAAGTAGTTATTTATTGCGACATATATACCAAATAAAAAAGTCCTCTAATTACATAGTAATGACAAACATTTTTGCTTATTTGTTAATTTCAGATGCGGCGGCGTCGGAAAGGGAAGATTTGTTTGTGCAGAAGCTCCGCCAATGTGGTGTACTGTTTGACTTCGTATCGGACCCCTTGTCTGATATTAAATACAAAGAAGTCAAACGATGTGCATTACACGAAATGGTCGAGTACATCACGACCCAACGTGGAGTTATCACAGAACCAATTTATCCAGAAGCAGTTAGCATGGTAAGCGAATACCAGTCAAGGCTCGAGGGACAATAATCCCACTCTAATTTCAAAATGCCATTATGACTTTTAATTAAAGAAACTTGTACATCCTTTTATACTCCAGTTAGATATAACAATGACTATATGACAATGACAAAACTCGATTTCTTTATTTTGCCTTTAGTTTGCCGTCAACTTATTCAGAGCGCTGCCTCCTTCATCAAATCCCAACGGAGCTGATTTTGATCCTGAGGAAGATGAACCTACGCTTGAAGCCGCCTGGCCACATCTTCAATTAGTTTATGACTTTTTTCTAAGGTATATATGCCGTTTTTTAACATTGAAGTATACTTATATTATTCTTCAGAATTAATATATAAAAAAAACCTCGTCCGTACGCTCGTTCCAATTTTCAAATTCTAATGCTAAATTCTCCCAAAAGTAAAAAGTTATTTCTGGTTTGACTAGTAACAATAAAAAGCTGCAAAAAATAAGTAGTATTTTTTTCTGAATTTGCAGATTTGTTGAGTCTCCTGATTTCCAACCCAGTATAGCCAAGAAATATATTGACCAAAAGTTTGTTCTTCAGGTATATATTTTAATTACAAATCAGTGTTATTATTGTTCAAATATAATTTCCCTGTGAAAGCAGTAATCTTTAGTATCGCTTCTTGTATCTTATGATTGCAGTTGTTGGAGTTATTTGATTCAGAAGATCCCAGAGAAAGAGATTTCTTAAAAACAACCCTCCATCGAATTTATGGAAAGTTTCTCAATCTCCGAGCCTACATTAGGAAGCAGATAAACAACATTTTCTATCGATTCATTTACGAAACAGAGCATCATAATGGAATTGCTGAGTTGTTAGAAATTCTAGGAAGGTACACATCGCATCTAAGTTTATCCGAGTTCTACATTTTTTCCCGTGAATTATGTTATTTTGCTTATTCTGGTTTGGTGGAAAGTTTTGCCTTACTTATTTCTTTTCTTACTTTTTGTAGTTTATTTTAATTGAGAAACTTTTGAAATTAATTAATTTCATTTCTCAATGTAGTTAAATTACAATAAACTACAGACTTCCTAACCGTATGAAAAAGGAAAAAAATCATGGAAAGAATAATATGTATCCAATTCGTCCATACATTTCCACTTTTATTTATGCTGAATGTTCTTTTTATTCCCTCCAGTATAATCAATGGATTTGCCCTGCCTCTTAAGGAAGAACATAAAACGTTCCTTCTGAAAGTTCTGCTTCCTTTACATAAAGTAAAGTGTCTATCCGTCTACCATCCCCAACTCGCCTATTGTGTGGTTCAATTCCTAGAAAAGGATCCTTCTCTTACAGAGCCTGTCATTATGGGCCTATTAAAATTCTGGCCAAAGACTCATTCACCTAAAGAAGTAAGATAATATTTTATTGCATACTTACATATTAATACGCTTGAAGGACTGTAGGAAAAATAGGGATGTAAATTACTTTTAAAGATATGAAGTGGCTGATCGTGTCTGGATTTGGTTTGTTTGCAGGTTATGTTCCTGAATGAGCTAGAAGAAATTCTTGACGTAATAGAGCCTGCCGAGTTCAGAAAAGTTATGAAGCCTTTGTTTAAGCAGCTAGCTAGATGTGTCTCTTCACCGCATTTTCAGGTTCGTAAGATAAACCATTCGGATTTTTAACTGTGGATTCACAGCAACATTAAAGATCTATACTTTTACTGCCTAAATTTCAGGTTGCTGAGAGAGCACTGTATTATTGGAACAATGAGTACATCATGTCTTTGATAAGTGATAATGCCGCAGAAATACTTCCTATCATGTTCCCTGCATTGTATAGAAACTCCAAAACACATTGGAATAAGTAACATACCAATTTAACTAAGTTCTACATAAATTATTTTCATGAAAAGTAATTTCATTCAAACCAATGGGTTCATTTGTTTTACAGAACAATTCATGGATTGATTTACAACGCTTTGAAGTTGTTCATGGAAATCAACCAAAAGTTATTA
>JAQGAA010000124.1:0-30925 GCA_034696425.1 Isotoma viridis
CTCGATATTGATATTAAAAGTGTTATAGTTGCGAAGATGAGTAAAGGAATAGATGTAGACTTCATTTTACTACACAAATAATTTGTCTAAACAATTTTATTTATATAAAGTACAATGAAAATGTTTGTTATAAGAAGAACTCAAAATTTGATTTAAAAAGTTTAATAATTTACCTTTAACTTTAGATAACATACAAAACTCTTAAAGGCTATAATTTTAATTATTGTATTTTGATGGGTAACTACTAATCTAATTTCCATTCAAAATAAAAAAATCAGCACGATAAAAGACTAAACATTTACATTCAAATTGCAAGATATCACTACTACTACTTCTACTACTTCAAGATCCTTCAACGACTAAACAAACTTGTTCATCTCTGTGCTTTATATATGGGTAGTTTATATACGAATAAGTTAATTTAATGTTGGTATTACATTAAGTTAATACTAGGAAATACCCCCCTCATTTTTTCATTTACCGAAAATGCTAGTATTCGCAAGCTCATGCAATAACAATACACAAGTATCAATAACTTCAAACTATGTTTAAGGAGTCTCGTTCATAACATGAAAGATGTTTAGGAATGTAATCTTTATGCTTCATTGATACAACCCAATACAAGACTGAAAACTACTTAAATTTTTATGTTTAAAATTTCATCAGAAATACATTAGTCTGTATTGTTCTTTAAACTTGCTTTAGGCTACTTAAATTTTATCACCTCTGAGAACTTGACGATGAATAATACTTCATCGTCAGTCAGTAAGTGTTAATGTTCCTTGGAACTGTTTGTGAATATTTGTCATATCATATCGTAGCGAAAATAGTATTGACGCTATAAATATTTTTATCTCCGAGTCCGTCAGCAAAGATTTAAAGATCTACAGTTCACAAAATAACAAAAATCATTTACCTATGCATTAATAAGTACATGAGTTGTATTCAAACTTGCTAAAAAAATACGAATGTATGCGTGAAAAAATTCATAATTCTCAACGCTCTAGCTAAATCTATGTAAAAAATTTTAATAGTTCTTTTTTTCTTTTGTATTTAATAACTGTATTCAGTTGTCTTGCAAGCGTTTGTCTTTGAAAATCCACGTGTGAAGTAGTAGCTAATATTGTTAACTCATTATCATCAACTTAGTACAATCCTACTCAAAATAATTGAAAACTGTAACTTATTATTAGATATGGAAAAATATATTATTAGCATTCTCAGAATTAGTCGGGAAGTTGTAAAAATAATTATGTAAGTTAGTCTCTCGGATTTATGTACATTTCCTTTGATAAATTTTATAATGAATACATTTCTATTTTAATAATGTAATTAAAACGAGAAAGCAAACAAATAATGATTCAATATCATTTGTATTGTATTATAATAATGATTAACTTAATCACGAACGATTCACTATCTATTCATTTAACAACCTCTTTTCGTAACCGATTTACTTCAGAACAGAATTGAGAAATTTGAGATCAACTATCTAATAAACAGACGCGTCATGTTATACAAAATATAAGTGCGTGACAGCACGATGTATATGTTGTTTCATGATGTGATCATTCAAAATAAATTAGATTTAAAATGTTATCCTGGAAATGGGTTGTAATAGTCTAAAATATTTTGTTGAATTGTTGTCTAAGTTTATCTTACTTATAGCAGATATGCATCAAATATATAAAAATTTGATGAACTGAAATCCAGTCCACGTTTCATGTTATTGGACAATAGGGTAAATGTGGAGTTGATCATGATTGTAATTTGAAACTTTTATTTCATCCTTTTAAAGTTCAGCCCCAAGGTGACTCGTTATTTCCGCCCGTTGTGATTTTTTGTTTGGAATCAATAAATACAAAACATTTATTTATTTAAAATGTAATCCAAGTGTAATTCGAAACGGATAAATTGCATACTATCAGATGAAAAATGTATTCCCTAAAGCATTTCTATCAAAGCAGTAATAACTGAAAATACAAATTGTAAAGAATAATCTTTTAAATTTTGATCATTCTAATTCCATCTCTCTTTTTGACTACATCATTTATCAGTACCGAGTTTTATAATAATTTATGGTTTTATAACAATTATTAACTCTTGAAAAATGGCTTTACATCCGTGTTGCGGTGGTTCACTACAAACGGGAACAAAAATTGTTGCAATTGTACAGATCGTAAGCTTTTTTCATTATTAAGATTTAAAAAAGACTTGGAATGCTGATAAAAATAGGCATTATTTAATACATATTATGTTTATCTTACAGATTTTATCAACTATTGTTTTAATTTTCTCTCTTGTCTTGTTGTTAATTGGGATTGCTGCAGCTGCAGGAGCTGCAAGCATAGTTGTAAACTCAACCACAACCTCAAATGGCTCAAATTGGGCAGCCGTTGATAGCAAGCTTTTAACAACACATTTGGAGCTGGGTACTTTGCATGGGAATGGTACTCATCATGGGGGGCATTCTGGTGAAGCGAAAACAGTTTTGGCACTATTAGGTAATATAAGTGGAACAAAGTTAAAATTCACTGAAAAATTACTCATTACGACAAATCCATTTGTGTATTGATCAAATTTCTTTTTTTGATTAAATGAAACATTACATTTAGGAGCTTTTGCTATCATATCTGCCGTGGTGATCATATTTTCAAGTGTGTTCTCTGTAATAATGGCTGTAATTCTTTTACAAGGTGCAAAGCAGGTATTCATCAAGTTACAAAAGAGTTTTAAAGTTAAAGTAAATTTTGTAGCTTCTTTATTAAGTTTATTATTGCTGATGTTTTTTTTGCAGAGAAATTTAAGGAAATGTCGGATTTGGTTCATAGTCCGTGCTATACTGATGGTCATCGCTGTTGTGAGTTTCATAAGTGGACTTGCCCACCCATCCAATGAATTAGAACCAGATCATGGTGGTCATGCAGTGTCTGCTATGGAAATTATTTTAAATTTGTATTGCATGTGGGTTGTTTATGAATTCATGAATGAGCTACGGGAAGAAGAGTCTGCAAGCATGAAACGAAGTATGTACACTAATAAACCATGAAAGAATTGTTGGTGAAGTTATTCACGGAAGAAAAATTTCTTTTTTTGGCATGTAATTGAAAAGAATAAAAAGCTGGGATTTATTGTGGTAATTTTTTATTTTTTTATTTGCACGATAATAATAATTTCATAAGCTGACTAGCGTGTAAATCGCCAGAAAAGTTTTTATTAACAAAACTTCATTTAGACAAATAATAACCTTGTATTACATTTCGGTGGATTTCCCAGTTATTGTGACAAAAAGAAAGAGAAAAGACCTGGTCTGATTTTTAGTAGTATGTTCCATTCAGGATTATTAGAACTAACAGCAAGCCTCATTTAGAAAATGCAATGGAGGAAAAAATCAAAATTTAAGAAACTGATCCTGTATTCTGTAATAATAGTCACTGCGGTTAATAACAAGAAAATCCTTTCCGTCTTGAATTAAATTCCCAAAATTGGATGGCAAATATTTAATTTTCATTTAGAATTATTGGAACTTAAAATTATAACTATTAAAATTAACAGCAATTAGGCCTATTTAAAAAACAGTAAAATGCAATGGAGGAAAAATGAGAATTTAAGAAACTGGTCCGGTTTCATCTACTGTAATACTAGTCACTGCGGTTACTTGCAAGGTTGCATTCCCAAAATTAGGCGACAATAACGTAACAACGTAAGGAAGAATTTGAGGAACAGAACACTGTATTATCATTACGCACGCATATAAAAATGTTAAGCTAGCGTTAAGCGACAATTATTCCTTTTTGAAAACTTTTAACTGACAGTTTATTATAAACTTTCAAAAAATTAACTTATAAAGTTTGAAAATTTGCAAAATGGTAAAAGCTTGCTGTTGTACTAATCCTCAATTAGGAGGTAAAATTTCCTCGATTGCTCAAATCGTAAGTTGTTCGTTTTACATAGTTATCGTGTTTAGATACTTAACTTACTTGCAAATTTACCTTCTAATTCCTTAATACCATGTAATGGAAATTTTTATCAAATAGATGGGAGCTCTAATTCTAGCTGCCGAGAACAGCTTTAAAATATATTTGCTGAGTACACTCAAAGTAGAACCAAAAGAAGGGATACATGATAATCAAGAGAATGTTTCGACTGCTAAACGTAAATCACAAAATAGACAAATTTCATTATGACTAGATTGATCATTTAATAATAACATTGTATAAGAACATACTTTCAACATTGCAAAGTTTTGAAAATCTGCATTCATATCTCTCAATATCTTATAGTTGCAGGTAACGTTATGTCAATCATATGGATAATTTTCAGTTTTTGTCACTCCTTTCTTGCAATAATACTTTGGAGAGGTTCTGAAAAGGTAAATTTAGCAAAAATAACTTTATTTTAAATTAAATCATATTAGTACCACTAGCTCTTATTAGTCCTCAAATTTTATGAATTCTTTATTAACAGTTGTCTCTGAAGAAAAGTAGAACTTGGCTGCTGTCTACAAGCGTCTTACTTCTAGTTCATCTGTTGCTTTTTCTCATTGTAGTCTTTTGCATCCCTCAGGTTCCTGAGGGTCCTGCTACCAAGGGCACATACCTCGCCTTTTCATACATGAGTTTTCTATTTATCCACATTCTGTACATGGTTATCATAGCATATTTGTTATGGGCTGTGGGCAACTTTATTCATGAGATAAAGCAATATGAGCTTAATGAACAAGATCAAGGGAAAAACAAAAAAACATCATTAAGTAATAGAGGAAATGCTTAGTGGAAACGCTCATTTTTTAAATACCATAGTTCATTACAAAATAAGAAATCGGGTTTTAAATTCTTTTAATAAAAATACATTGTCAATATTGGTTAAAGAATGCCATTTCTACAAATACCCAATTTTTATGTTTTGCATGCCTTGCCTTAAAAAAGCCCTGATTAAGTTCTTTATGAAATTGAAAATACAAATTAATCTTTGCATTTGAATGTGAGTTAATTGAATCCTATCAATGTAATTTTTGGAGTTTTTATTGTTTAATGAAGCTTTTGAAAGTATTAACATTGTTCATGATTATAAAACTGGATTGATTTTAAAGACAGATAAGAAAATGGAAGTTATTCATATGGAATTTAATGCTACATTTAATTACTCTGATTTATTAAGAAAAGAGAAATATTTTACGATTTAAAGAACCAAACACGTTTTTTATAGGATAAATCTTTAGTAAATTTATTTTGCTCGCAAGTAAAAACATACAATTAAACTGCAGTTCAATGCATATATAAAGCATATATTGTGTTACAAAATGGATTGAATTTACTTTAACCAAAATGAATATATTATATTGAAGAATTGTGATTTATTAAAAGGATTCCACAAAAGAGACCAACAATCACAACTGGATTTTGCGAGTTGAGTTAACCACAAAAAACTTTGTTATACAGAACAACATTCGCAATAAGAGAACATTGCAACTGCATCAACATTAAACACTTTTATTTGCACAATGAACCAATAATAGATTGACCAACCAAAAACATAAATATTATAAAACCTTTAATTGTGTTATGAAATACAATTACAATTTGCTTGTCTGCTAATGAGAATATTAACTAATGTCATTAGACCTAATAACTAATAACTAATACTGTTATGTCTCAATTTTTATTTTTTGATTCATTAAAAGAATTCTTTCTCAAATTCCCATTTTTATTTACCAATGCATTCTTTTGTTCCCCTAAAACTCCAAAAGGATCATACCAATCTCCATCCTCCTGATCATCCTGCTGTGATGTTCTTTCTTTCTCCTTAATAATAATTTTTGATCCTCGAACCTGTACATTGAGTCGATTAGCCAAAGCACTTTGTATTTCAATGACATTATTTCTTCTAAAGCATCCATTATACTTTTCCATAAAATAATCATTGATCACAATTTTATTCCAAATGTAATGTTCTATCCCAAACAGAATCGCACCTAGAATAAACCCTAAAGGCAGAAACAAAAAAATCACCCAAAGATTATTCATTGACAAAGGTTTTCTATCAGTATCATCTTGTTTCGTTTGTTCAATTAAAAGCTCATAAAGTTTTGTATCTTTTTCTGTATTAAGCCGAGCAATTCCTTCTTTTTTAAACTTTAGATTTTCTTCATATTCCCATTTCCCTACAAGCCCAGATTCGAAAACACCTTCAGTTATCCCAAAATATGAATCAACAAATATAGAATCTTTTTGAAATGCCATCGACTGAATGTTTAGTTTCGGGGTGCTCTTTGAAAACACTAATGGTTCTACCCGGGTATTTACTGTTAAACTTCGTGCAGTTTCTTGAATTATTAGAGAACTCCATCCCATGCAAACGCTGTGAGGGGTTTGATACACCCCTCTGAGACATTTTTCCACATCATATTCTAAACCCATTCGACCTCTGATATTAATTAAAGCTGGCATGTTACTTCCTTGGATATAAGCTCTTTCCAAAGATCCCAGTGTGTACAACGTGATTTTATAATTTGGGCGTTCTGCAAGCTCTTCAAATGTCAAAGGTATTGTTTCAGGTGTAGGGAAACTCATCTTTTGTCTTAGTGTAGCTTTATAACCCGTTCCAAGAACAGTGCAACCAAGAAGCCAGATCAAAGAAAGGTACCTAAATAAATTGTCGGTATTTTTAGTAATAGATATGCAGTATCTTTTTCAATTGATGAAATTTTACTTTGCTTTAAAATGCAATAATTCAACCTAAATACTTAATTTTGAAACTTGAAGAAAAATCAAAAATAATATGTATTTTGTTGCATACCTTGCTCCTTTAGGAATCTCACACAAGCCCTGCTCCATAGCCATAGCATACGGTAGAAAGCAAGCAGAATCCCATACAAGATACTTAAGTTTCCGTTCATGATAGAAATACATAACGAAAAACTGAATAATTCCCAAGAATACGAAAGACACAATGATCCAAAACCAAACCCAGATTTGAAATGGTAGCATAAAAGCATACCATTCCTGTCTAAACTGGGGTTGATTTGTAAGGAACATTAACTCGCATGTGTTAATTGTACTTGGATAATCTACCCCATAGGACCAGTCATATTCATAGCTTAGGACAAGGGTAAAATGGAACCCTTTTTCAGGATAGTAAACTCTTGAATACATTCCAGTCCAAGTTTGATTCTCAGGCCAAAATTCCCCATAACTTGGGTCATACGAGACTTCATAAGTATAGTTAAACTTTTCACTTGCAGCTTGAACAATCTTGACGTGATTTCCATCAAACGTGTATCTTTGAAAAAAAAATTCCAAACTCACTTTTAAAACATTTAAAAAAAAGTGCATAAAAGAATTAATGCTTTAATGAATCTAACCTTCCTGCCGAATCCTTTCCTGTACGATACATCCAAGGCCGAAATTCACAACCCGCAACTTTCATATGGCGACCATGTAAATTACCCCCCATTTTCTTCTTCTCTGGAACATTCCCTACCGTCCCAACGAAGATCATTCGACCCCCATCGTATATTAAAGGGTCTACCCAAATCTTGTCTGGCTGGTCCAAACTATAAAGGAATTTTTCTTTTAAATCCTGCACAGTTTCATGTTCCATGATCTTTTTCAGAAATTGGCTTGTCTCGGTTATAATCAAAACTCGGTCCCATCGGCGATTCACAGTTTTTTTGAGGTTTTCAATAAATTGATCATACGCATCTTCGTAATTGATAAATATTATTACCACGTATTTAAATTTATCAATAAACCCAACCATTCTTCCCGTTGAAATACTCCTTGGATCCGGACTTTTAATTAAAGGTTTGTTGTTTCCTTGTAAAACTGGAAATTCAGAATTTAGAATCTCTGATAGATTAAGGGAAGGAATAGAAGAATTAGGATTTTCGTATGAAATAACTCTGAATGTTTTTGGATATAACTGACGACTCATATGGTACATAGTCAGATTGTAAATTGTCTCGGTTTGAATGTTCGACGAAAATTCGGGTAGACGAAGCAATATTATTGCTGATAATATTGTTAGGAATTGAAACATTCTAAAGACAATTCTAAAGTGTTGGTGATTCACTAGGAACCAACTTTTGCAACCGGAATGGATAACAACCCAACTAAGCATTGGGTATATATCTTAAGCCTAAACCAAAAAGGCGTTGAACTTAATTGGAACGCTTCAAAAGTCTTTAATTTTATTCATTCATGATGTTCGTGATAAAGGTTTTTCAGTTACGGAAGACGCTTTCAAATTTAATCACAAAACCATTGCATAATTAACGATTCTTAATTCAGTAGAAGATTGCTAAACAGGTGTGACACATGTTGATGTGAAAAATGGATAACCCATGGAGATTTTCTCCTTTTCTCAATTCTAGTAGTGTTTTAATGAGTTCTTTTAGCATTGCTTAAAAATTCTAAACTCGTTATTTTTATGAGTTATAAATGAGTCAGGAAATGGAACCGTTTTCAAAAACAAGTAAATTTGACTATTTTGGTAACATTTTTTTACTTTGATGTTCCGTCTTGCTGTGATATATATCATCGCATATATATCATTGTTACACAGTAATTGGTTCATTTACGAATCAATAAATTGCTGTTTACTCAATGTTCGATTCATAAAATAAATACGATTCCCTGCTCAATCTGCAACATTAAGCTAATTCTAGATACCGTAGTAGATATGCATTTAAAATAGGAATTATGATAAAATTAAAATAACCTTATCTTGTCTAGTACTATTAAACCCAACACTAGATATTCCAAGCCTAAACTGAACTTAAACTGAATTGAAAAACTGAACCCATTCCTTTACAAACAAAATGGTATTTAGTAAGTCATTCGAGTTTTCTATTCATTTTGCATGCTTCACATGATTTGATTAGTACATGTACTTGCTAAACGACAAAGAGTAATTAATGACTTATAATTTATCTGTTAAACCTAAGTATAGTACTGATAAACTGATACTTATTGTTAAGTTCCAAAAACAGGTAAGCAAAGAATTAAAATCTCAATATAAATTTACTGAACATGTGTTGAAGGCGATACAATTATACGGTTTAAATTATGTATAGTAAACGCCATTAATTTAAGTACCACTTTAATTCAGATGAATAAAAATTTTAAAAAGCCGTTGGTTTTCGATGTGAATTTGAATCATAATCCGCAGAAAATATTTAATAATCATTCCTTAAAAGTTGTTAAGATATCAAAAAAAACTAAAAATGATATTACCTTAGGACAGAATTCTAGACATTAGAATACCACGCCAGTATAGAAATAATACATCCGTCAGAAACTCCTATTTTTGTAGATTACAATTTTCATGAAAAGTCCTTTGTATTCGTATTTTTGATTAAATATCCTTTTACTCATTTTCAAAAGCAAACAATAAGTCTATTTTGTGTCACACAGAGAAAATTGAAAATAATTAATTTAAACAGGAACATAGATGAAAATAATAATAATAATGAATATTTCCTTTTATTCTGTGGTTTAGACATACTACAGGTAATTGCAGTTACATGTGAGGGTGGCTCACCATCACTGACAATCAATTGGTTAATTTTGACTGACACGACAGAATTAAGCTCAACCTACTAAAAACACAAGGGTGTACCTTTTGTCGCACAAGCCTTACTTATTCAAATAGATCAGAAAATGACATCATAATTCTGACAAAGCAATTTCTATTTAAAGTAATCAGCAATAAATATGAAAATATGTTTAATAAGGGCTTAGCTTATCCAAACAAGTTAGCTATAATACTCTGAAATTAATAATGGATCAGTGAACTGAAATAATAAGTCTTCTTTCAAACTAGAACAAACTCCATGTTACCGGATTTGGTCGTGCAAACAACCACTGAATAAATTGAAATGGAAAGCTTGATCGTATGACTTCTTCCGACTCTGAAAAACTCCATGCTTCATATCCTACCGCAAGACAGTATCCAATGATCACGATTAAACTTCCAAATATGCTGAAAAGACAAAAAGTAGGTAATAGTTTGTGAAAGCTATTGTCTAAATTTGGAGAAATTTAAAAGATTTTGAATTTTTAAAAGAAACTTACTCATAAACGTCTGGAAATGTATGCCATATTCCTTGTCGTATAATCTCCCATATACATGAAAATAGAAATATGAAAGCTCTCGTTTTTGAAATACTGGTAAATGAGGTAGGACCATTTCCACTGTCATTTTTAGAACGGAGTTTTGTTTCTAATTTGAGAAAGATTATCCCAAATAGAACTAATGCAGTAAGTCCTGAAGCCCATCCTATGGAAATAGGATCAATGTTCATATCCAAGCTCATTTTTGAATCCATGATAAACTTAACTATCCAACTGAATAAAGATCCAGCAAATGCAAATGACAAGGCTGTTAAAGAATCCGGAATTTTGGAGTTCCTAATGTGGCTTAGAAGAAATGAGGATGGTATTGCAAGTCCCATGCTGGCCAATGAAGCTACTAATCCCGTCTTTCTTGAAAGCATTTTAAAATCAAATTCATTAAAGTCATTCGTATAGGTTTCATTATACTCAAATATTAAATCTCATGACTCACAGTTAAATCTTCAGCACTTTTAAAATTCTGAGATGTCATCGCTGGGATTCCAATTATTATAAACCCTATGTAAGTTAGTACGGAACATATGATAAGTTCCACGCTACATCTTTTTTCTCGACTTATGTAGCTCAGCAAGATGACATAAACTTCAGGGCTGAAGGACAAAGCGAGTGAAACGCTTATATTCATTCGTTGAATTGATAATAGCTGAAATATCAAAGCACTAGCAGCAAGTGTGCTGTGAAGCTGAAATAACATTTATATATTATTTAAGTTTTAAATTCATTTTGTAACAATTTTTTATTTTATCGAATTACCAAAATTAGTAATGATAACTTCCATTGTCCGTTTAAGCATAGTAATTTAGCACATCCTGTAGGGTCAGTCCCGGTTTCACGTTTTCTCTCTTGAAAGAGATCTATCACTAAAAAAACAAACGATGGCCAGAATATCCCCTGAAAAACTGAGAAACTTGCACTGAACAATTTAAAGTCTGTCATAATGTCATTTATGAAGTGTGCTGCAGCTGCAAAACACAATGCCGGTAGAATTACTAAAATTGCCCTTGTAGTTTTTTTAAAACATTTTTTGAATTGGGATAATCCTTCACTATCCGTATCTAACGGATCTTTGTTTCTTTCTGGTTGTTGATTTGAAAAAAATACGGGTGCATGATTATACTGTGCTGCATAGGAGTTTGAGTTATCATGATGTTGAAATTGTGGTTCTCTGATTGGCGTTTCCAAAGCTTGAATTTCATCTTCAGTGAAGTTACTTCGACCCCATCGAAGTCGTCGTGATCCTTCAGAAGGGGATGGGGAATTTATCTGACCTTGTATCGGAGGAGTTGTAGTATGGGTTCCTGCTAAGATTATTACTTGAGTGAGGGGTATTGGTTGTAGGAAGGTAAGGTACATCGTCACTACTATTACTGTCCACCCACATTTTTCAAAGAAACGTCAAACAATTTTAATAAATAAAAATGTCTCTTTTGTAAAAACTGCCTAGTTCGTTCTTATGGACTAATAATCCTCATTCGTAATAAATTTCCAATAGACTCAGAAAATCAAAATAACTAGGAACTCTGGTCTCTCAGGTAAATGATATTACAATATCGATTACCGAGCAACTATTGGACAAAAATAAGGTGAGAAATGCGATATCAGGGCAGAGACTCAGATATGCTAACAAATAGCGAGAAATCGTGTTACTTTGTGTGTTTTCACGTATTATCTTTATAAAATGTACACATAGTAATCAGACTAATAGCGATCGATCCGTACCGTAAGTACAAATAATAACATAATATTATGATGAACACAGTTAAAGTAGCAACCAAAATGAAATATAATATATACTAGTGATACTACAAGCTAGTTTAAATAAGCAAAATGATCTAGATATTTAAAAACACTGGTGATATTATGTATATATACTATTAACCCAATACCACAATATTATAAGTTACATCTAAGCTTAATTTATTTTACAAACTTCCTAAGTAATTCTTCATAAGAGAAATTATAATTATGATCATGCTTTAGAGAAAATTATCATTAGTCCTAATAGGTTGGGAAACGGATGTCTTGAAGGTCCATTCCATTAAAGTCAATGAATTATTAATGAGTGCATAAACTGCATTTGTAATTTGTATTCAAATGAATCATCATCAAAATGTGCAAGAATAATTCAATAGAATGCAGTTACTTTATATTATAAAGTCACATGAATCATTTTGTTTAAAAGTATTAAAAAACAATATTTAGATTTCCAATTTTGAAATACTAATTATTATTATCAATGCCTAAATACTTTTATTAATTATATAACTTATACATAGTTAAACAAATTCTAGTAACAAAGAAGCTATATTACTCGATATTATCCTAAATACTGAAATAATTTATTTTAAAAGTTGAAAGAGTGTTTAAAAAATAGTATTTATTCATGATGATGATATTGTATTAACTACTTACTTTTAAGTAATAATACTTTAAAAATATCACTGTTTATAAATATTAGACCTTACAATAGTTTAATACATGGCAGAGAATGTTTTATTTAGTCTTGAGTTTAGAAGATCGAATTTTAGCACCTCCATTTCCATTTTTGTCAACTGATGGGACTTTTTTCTCCTTAGCCATCTCCTCCATTTTAAGTCGCTCAGCGTACAAGCGGGTAACCGAATCATGGAGCTATTTTCGTAATATTAAATCAGAACAATCAGAAGTCGGTTTAAAAAAATTCAATTTAAAAAAATTGAATCACATATCCTTAAAATAGTTTTAAAATAGAGTAGATCTGATTACCATATCTGGATCAAAGACCCTTGGCTTCTTGGGTACTTTGCCATTTTTACGTTCCTGTATCTGCTCGAACAAGTCTTTCCCCAGAGTCGCCTTGATTTTTTCATCATTCTCAAACTTTTGACGCTCGCGAAATTTCTTTAGCAGCTTCAGTTAAAAGTTAAAAAAATATCTAGTGTTATGATTTGTTGTTTAAAAGCATTAACAAACTTACTCATCTGAAATGTATAATTGCTTAAAGTATTCTTACCTCTTCAGAACTTTTTACCCCTGTACCTTTGAGCATCTCCGCTAGCAATTTTGGATCGATCTGATATTTCTTGTTGTTTCTTCTTATAATAAACCACTTGACACATGAAACTCCAGCCCATATGATACAGGCTAAGATAACGGTAAGTGGGACAAACATAATTACTCTTCAAGTAAGAAATAAGATAAATCAAGTAGGACAGCTCAGTCTGCTCAGTATGTATATTACCCTACACTTTGCTTCAGTCATCAGTCGGGATTTCCCATCCATAACCGTTTACCAAGTCGACTTTTCTCATACTTCCTTAAACCTTGTTGTCTAGGTAACTTTTCCACGGTAGATGAATACAATAAGAAATGAGACATAACCGGAAATGAGTTGGAATATTGCTGGGAGCATATTTATAAATTTACGTCCATTCTAAAGTAAGTCAAGATTTGCCTTGGGGTGTGTTACTGAATATTACACTAAATTTTTAAGTTTTCGAAATACTAATCTCAGAAATGAAGAAAGATAAAAAAGTAATTGAAGATAAGGGTGAACCTTTAGGACCGTCTGGAAACTTTACCCACTTAAAAAGGAAAACTAGGCGATTTGATTATGAAGATAGGATAAGAGGTCCGGAGGATAAATTTTTTAATTGCGATGTAGCTACAGAATGCAATACGTATTTCAAAGGTCAGAGGGTTAGATTTAAAGAAAAAAAGACTGAACATTTTGCATTCATTGTGGACCTTGATGCATATGAGTACCACAAAGTGGTGTTTCATAGCTTTCTCAATGAGATTTTGCAAAGCGGTTTCTTCCGGTGAGAAATTTGGAAATAATTATAATATGTAATTGCATTCAAATCTGACTGAAATCCAGTTTCTGACAATTTTTTTTAATTCACAGGTTTTCGATTTTAATTCTTGTGCTTGTAAATTCAATACTTATCGGATTACAGACAGATGCTGAAATGAATGAGAAGTTCCAATCATTCTTCTCAATCATAGATCAGATCATTTTGAGTGTTTTTCTCTTCGAAATTGTTGTGAAGTGGATTTATGACTTCAGGTTATTTTGGAAGGTAATCCTGATATTGATAAAATTTGCATTAAAATGCTTTTTCGAAAATTAAATGAGTAATAATGTATCGAAAGTCATTTGAATTGAAAAAGTTAAATATGAATTTCTATTTAAAATACAGGTTATGTGGAACGTCCTTGATTTCTCAATCGTATTCCTTATAATACTTTCGGCTGTCATACCAGCTTTTAGAAATAGTAAGGCACTTGTAGTGGTCCGAGTCGTGAGAGCTTTCAGGAGCTTACGTTCTGTGAGGTATAAAAACCAACTTGAAAACACAATACCAAATAGGGGTTTTATTGTAGTTTCAACTAACTAAGCATTACTTATCATAATTCAGTTTCTTATCGAGCTTGACAATCGTGACTCATACAATCATTAAATCCGGTGCCGATATGGGTAACATTCTTCTTGTGTTGATGATTTTCATGCTCGTAATGTCAGTCATGGGGGTTATCTTGTTCGACCTTGAATCACTAAATACTAGAAATTTTTTAAATGCTCTGGATGCATGGTTTGTCCTATTCATATGTGTAACTCAGGACGGGTGGGCTCAAATTTTGGATCAGTCTCGTCAATCTGTATGTGTTTAAAATTATATATTGAACCTGGTAATTTTGAAAGAATTTAACAAAATTTTTAATGCTTTTGACCTTAAGGCAGAGTACTTTCCCTTGATTTCCGCGTATCTAATTCTTGCCGTTTCGGGTGGTGCATTTGTGTTTGCCAATTTAATCGTTGCTGTCATCGTGGCAAACTTGGAGCTTTCAGTCAGAGAACTTAGAGAAGAGAAAAAGTTATCGGACAACCCTCTCGAAATTCATGTACAAAAAGCTTTACTGAATACAATAATTGTATTTGTAATTAAATTTATTTTACAATTAGTGTGAAGGCAATGCATCTATAATTTTCAGACATCCTTCGAGGACAATGAAGTAGAAATTCTTCCAGTTTATGATTTGTTCACTAAATCTAATGTCCAACTCCTTGCGCAACGACCTTTGAGAATTCCGTGTCTTCGAAAAAGTTCGACTCGACGAATTCAAGCATATATTAGCTGTAAGTTATTAAAATTAATTTAAGCCTTTTTTGGTATTTCTCGTGCTAACCAATTCAACATATTTTCATTTTAAACTTCTAGTAATAGTAGCTTTGGAACAAAATATGCTAGAAGCTGAGATAATTCATTTAGACATTGAAAAAATAATGGGAGTAATGTTGTCCATAGTTCTACAAGTAATTTAATAAATGATTACAATGTTTTGCTGTTTGTTTACAAATTTAAAGTTCAAGCATGTATACTGAAGTTTTTTTTACATATTTATTCCAGTTGGACGTGTATTCCCAGCAAAAGGCTGCACGTATTGAGAAAGCAAAAAGAGAATTACTAGCAAGAAAAAGTGTGTATCAGAATGCTAACGTAGTTGACAACGCTGACGAAGTTGAAAAAGTTGATGAAGCTGACGAAGTTGACGATGTTGAAGCAATCGAAATTACTTCATTGCCCAAAGTCAACCCTCAGGCATCGAATAGGGATTTAGCATTTGTAAGTATTTAACTTCCAATTAGAATTACGGGCTTAAAAGATGTTCAGAGTATCAAAAATGCATCATATCTGTCTAAAATTGCACCTATTTCTTTTATAGCTCCAACAACTTAAAAACAGAAATTCGTCAGAGTCAATTGACAAGGCACCGGTAGTGTCTGCACTCGAAGTTGCAAAGCTTAACCATCAGGGATCCTCCTTTATTTAAGAAAATTAATTAATTATTAAAGTTAGACAAATTCTTAAGCGTATATTGTAATTAGAAATTTTTATTTGTCATTTGTTTGATATGCGGTGTTAATAAATTTTAAATTTTTTCATATTTTGAGAGAAATCCAAGTTTGTCTTTGCACCTAGCTGTATTATTTTCGAATACAAATGAATTAGAAAGAGCTTTGCATATACCTATTCGTCTTTCCTCAACTCTTAGATTTTTTAAACATTTTTTGCATACTCATGATAGGATTTTAATGGTTTCCAATGTCTGTTTTTTATCAAACAAGCATTAGCAAATGATTATTAAGCAATTGCCTAGTTTTCGTTAGTATTTTTATTCACTGTTCAATTGTGTGCTCATAGCATCGTAAGAACAGAAAAAATACGGTTTCAGACAATTGCTCTTTCAAGAATAGTTTGCTTTGGAGTATTGTCGCGTTAGGCTAGGATTATAGTAAATCTGTGAATTTTGGCTTAAAAGTAACTATAGCTTCAAGATACTTTCTCAATAGGTATTGATGAAACTCGAATATCATGTAAGAGAATTAGTAAACTATACTTTTTATAAATAGTGAAACTTTTGCAATCGTTATCTTGTACTATATCAAAATAAGATGAGGAAGCCTCGAAATAACGCCAATGAATCGGGATCCAAATCAGGGCGTAAAAAGAGTAAGAAAAACCAGGGCAAGAAAAGCTTAGGTCAGAATCAAGATGACCAACTCAAGGGGAACTTTTGGCATTACCGACACAAGAAGAAAAAGTTCTTCTATGAAGATGTTTTGAAACACCCTGATCCATATTTCCATGTTGATGTTGGAACAGAATGTGATAGTTATTTCAGGGGTCAAAAAGTTGTATACAAAGAAAAGACAACGGAAGTATTTTATCAAGTTGTTGATCTAGATCATTATGAATATCACAAGGTTGTGTTTCACACTTATCTGAACTCGGTATTGCAGAGTGCATTTTTTCGGTAAAAATACTTATTATCTTTCAAAAACAATCTCAAATTAGAACCCCCTCCGGTTATATTTGCTTCATACTCCCAATAATTCAATATACTTCTTGAGCAATTTGGGCTTAAAAATGAAACTCTGTACAGAATTTACTTCAATGGTACAAATATGTAAGCATTTAAAAAAATAACCTTACAAAATCTTACAAACGATTAGATTCTCCATTCTCGGGTTGGTACTATTAAGTGCTGTACTAATCGGAATTTCAACTTTCAACCAATTTGCTGCATTCTCTGAGCAGTTCAAGATCGTTGATCAAATTATACTAAGCGTTTTCATTGTCGAAATTATTCTCAAGTGGATGTACGATTTCCGATTATTCTGGAAGGTAAATAAAAACCTTAGTTTATTTTTCTGTCCTTGAGTTGTTATCAGAATTTTAATAAATTCAGGCAAGTTCGACACAAACACTGATTGCACTAATTTACAGGTTGCATGGAACATCATGGATTTTGGAATTGTCTCATTGATTATCATGGCAGCAACATTTCCCATTGATCAAAGAAACAGTCGAGCTTTGGTCATTGTTAGAGTCGTCAGGGCTTTTAGAAGTTTAAAATCCGTGAGGTAAAATGAGAAGTTTTGAATTTGTTTTCCTTTGCCGTTATTCTTGCAAAATTTTGAATACTTAAAAATGGATACTTATGGTGAATTGTTTGTTTGATAAAATTCCAGTTCTTTGACAAGTCTTACTATTGTAACACATACAGTGTTTAAATCTGGCTTGGACATGGGAAATATTCTTCTAGTGTTGATTATATTTATGCTTGTGATGGCAGTCATGGGGGTTATTTTGTTTGAAGGGATTAAAAGTGTTCGATTTCTAAACGCTTTGGACGCATGGTTTGCCTTGTTTATTTGTGTTACTCAGGATGGTTGGAACACAATTTTGGAGGAATTCCGAGATAATGTAAAGAAATATTAGAAGTTTTTTAATTTTGGTCAGTTATTGAAAATTTGTAGTATTTTGGAAATCTAGGAAGAAAATTTCCCTCTTTTGGCACTTTATCTCATTTTCGCCGTATCCGTTGGTGCATTCGTCTTTGCTAATTTGATTGTCGCTGTGATTGTAACCAACCTTGAGCTTTCTGTTAAAGAATTACGGGAGGAAAAAAAGCTTTCAGATGACCCTTTAGACATTGAAGTGAGAGTTCTTTTGAAAAACTAATATGCATTATGTATTATCATTATCAAGATATTACAAATATGAATTATTTTTCTAAAAATTTGTTTGCAGGAAGGTTTCATAATAAATGAGCAAGAAATCCTTCCGACGTATGACATCCTGGCAAATAATGATCTTTCAATGTTGGCTCAAAGACCGATGAAAATTCCCAATCTTAGACACGTGTCATTAAGAAGAATCCAGACTTACATTTCCCGTTAGTATTATAAATCTTTAATTTCGCAAACCTTATGCAATTAAACATATTTAATTTAAAATAAATGTTAAAATTAATTGTGTTATTATTATTAGTAATTGTAGCACTAGAGCAAAACATGCTTGAAACTGAGATAATTCATTTGGATTTTGAAAAAGTCATGGCCGTAATCTTGTCCATTATACTTCAGGTATTTGTCTAATTGTGCAAGGATTTACTTTACTTGTATAAACAGTTTCAAGTTTTTAATGCTTTGAAAATGAAACTGGTTCTCTTTACAAAATTAAATTTGAAATTTTACAGCTGGATGTATACACTGCCCCAGTAATTGAAAAAGAAAGGGAAGAGGGCAAAGACGTTTTGAAAAATTTAAAACGACTCAGTGTAAGGCCAAATGAGCGTCCTGTAGACGCTTTGGATAGAATGGAACAGGCAACATTTGTATGTTACCGTTTTTAATTAAGGGTTAACATCATGCAAGTTTGTTATATAGTGAACGTAACATTTATTTTTTATTCTTTTCAGCTGACTAAACTAAAAAACCGTCAATCAGTTGCATGATACAATTAGTCTCTTTATGCTATACAATTAGTGGTAAGATGGTAATTTTAAAAACCCGAAATACGCTATTTTATATGTGATATCATGCTAAAATAAAGTCTCATGAATAAATAAGACAATTATTGTATCGCTATCCTAAAATTATTTTCGTTTCTTGTGTTTAAAAAAATAAAATTAAGTAACCATTTATTTCATTAAAAATACTAATCGTAAGATAATTAAAAAACTTCTTCTCTAGTTTAAAACTTTTCACAGGATAAAATGCTTAAAAAGCTTTCTGGTTTTAGGAATTTTTTATTTTATTGCGATAATTTTATATAGTGTAATGGACTATTTATTCAATTGAATTTTAATAAGGCGTACAGTAAAACTAAAAACGAAACCAAGAGAAGTACTTCAGAAATTAAATATTAATCATTTTATCTAAAAATTCATTACTAAACATTCTATGTGGATCATATTTGTCCCAAGTAGCTACAGTCCAATTCCAGCCGCCATTGACCTGAGTAGGATAAATTTTTGGAAACCGACGTAACATAGTCTCGTTTGTAAAAGATGACCCTTCCGAAAAACCCCATTCTTTTGACCATTCAGGTCGTACTATTGCATACTTCCCATCAATATCTCTGAGTAATGCAGATTGGATTTTAGTCAAAAATTCTAAACGGTGAGAACTCCCAAGTATACTAAAAAAGTCTAGCCATATTACAAGATTGTATTCAGGATGATCTTCATTCTTACTTGCAGCCGATATTGATGGCCCTTGAGCACCTGGAATACGTACATCTTCTGGGTCATCTATTCCCGTAACACGAAACTCATTCCCTATAGCAATGGGGTAAAGGCTCTGTTTTGCATATTCATTTCTTAGGTCATCATAATTTTTCATAATTATCCACCCTACACGCTGAAGATTTTCTTTATTGGTTAAAAATGTGAATCCTGATACTTTTATATGTGGAGTAAATTCAGAAAAATACAATAAATGATTCTTTGAAGCTCCCCAGTAATCTCTAGCCCAAGTTAAATTAACAGCTATCCAAGCTCCAACATGACCAAAAGTTCCAATCAATCTAGATATATTTGGTACTCTAGATAATATTAATTGAGATAAGTGACCCAACACGCTTGGTATATAATTCATGAAAACATAGTTAAACGGGTAAAGAACCAATCTGGATGTAGGGGGTTTCGTTGGCTCGGCATGCCAGGACATGACCCAAACAAAATCGGAATTTGTTAGAGTCACCGCATCGATTCGTCCATAAATGCTCACGTATTTGCTCATTGTTAGTGAAGTGTCTGAAACTTCATCAGGGTTTCCATAAAATTCACTTGCTCGCACGAAAAAATGATTTTCTGTTCTCAATTTCTGATCTTTCCCAACCCGTAATGTAACTTTTGTCACAAATGTCCTTCCAAGATGGACTAGAAAAGCCTTAGAAATATTCTCTGACCGATGAATAGTTTTTAAAATGTATTTATCAGATTCACTGTCCCAAGCAACAATGGTCATTTCTATTATTAAATTGCTTAAAGTTCCATATGTATGTCCAGGTGATTTTTCATCTAATGCTGCGAAAGGAACTCCTGACCCATGTGAACCAGTTGCTAACAACCCCCCAACTGATATTAACCCTGCAGCAGGACATGCATAAACCCCATAGCCATATCCTTCAACAAATTCAAGCAAATGAAGTAATTTTGCTCCAGTTTCAACAGTTACACTTGCTAAGCCTGACTCGTCGGGTAGATTCATTTTCATAGAGGTTAAATGTTGGGTTGTTTCTACTAAAATGACCTTGGGACAAGGGATGCCATCGTCTGTAGGGGAGACTAGTAAAGGTGATAAATTATGGTTGGTTCCATGGGCTCTAACTCGATACCCTTTTTGATACGCCCAATTAGATATCTTCAGAACATCATTAGCATTTTTTGGTGTCGCGACTAATATTGCAGGAATTTTTATATCCCCTACAAAATTCTGAAATATTCTTGTTTCAAGCTGGATACCTTGTGGAAACGATTTAGGCAGAGGACAGCTTGAGAAAGTAGCTGGAACCAAATTATTATAAAATAGTAATGTGTTTTAGAATGTAGCTAGATCTAACTAAACTTTATTGGTTATAACTGCTTACCCAGTCGAGAAATTACTCCATCTCCAATCTTGGATGACGTAGTATGAATTTCCGTCCCAATTCTGGAAGCGTTTACCCTGTTTATAATTAGTAATAATACGAGAATAGTAAAGGCTGTAAAGCTACTTGCAGCAGTTTTTGAATGAATTTCAACAAAATTTTTCATTTCGAGTTTGGCTAAAAGTTTCTTTTGAGTTTGAATTCCAGTACAAAATATGTTGAATATGCTTGTCAATTTTGTATTCAAAATTACATGTATAGTTTTAAAAATTCGACTACGAGAAAAGTGTGAGTAACTGACAAGCAATGAAGCAAGTCATCGGAGGGGATCAGAAAATTGAGAGAACTGATATGATTATTTATCATTTTCAATCAAAGTTTCAACCAACTGTGATGGGAAACATAGACGTACATTCCGTCAGGAATCCACGTGCAATGTTTTCGTGGATTACACAGTTACTATAATTTATAGTAAAAAAAATCATTAGATTTAAAATATTATTTCAGCATAAACAATATCGTGAGAAAATAATAATACATGTAAAACGAACATTTTGTCGTTTATTATAATTTACCGAACATAGATACAAAGATGTATGGATTGAATACGAATAAATTCAGGAAAATTAATATTTTATTAAATTTTGCTAAATTTCCTCATGAAAAACATTACTTAATACAAAAGCGTTACAAATCACACGTTTCCACATCAAACAAGAACATTTCATTGACATTCGACGATTGCTTCGAGTTTGAGGAACAAGCACTATATAAAACCCGTGACTTAATTACGGAATTGCAATAACCTTGGTGCACTTTGGCGATGTGAAAGCACGTGTTCTTTTTTCATATAGAAAGCTATTACCGATATTACGGAATGGAATACTTAATTTAATCTGAATTCTTAATTGTTTATACTCAAAACGTAAATACTTGTAAAAAAATGAAAATTACAAAAGTGAAATAACCCATAATGTTTTATTACAATCTGTTAACTTTATGCAATAATCATTTACATCCCTTTATTATTCGAGTCATGTATAATCTTTATCTTATTGTTATATGAAGTTTTTTTTTTCCTATATGTGAACAAGATATCGCCTGGTTCAAAGATAATTAAGAGTTGAAACACACCTATGCGACCGCAATTGCAACATCACTACAACCAACAGCATCTCCAACAATACCACAAAGGTTATTCATATTGCGTCCAATTTTAATGTAACCTTGATCACCCCATGACGTTCCCCATTGATTTTTCAAAATCCAATAGTCTTGTCCATTCTGATTGCCATAACCAACAACAAGAACTGCATGATTTCTTGGTCCATCGCATGGACCAGTGTAAATTCCACTTCCTCCAAACCTCATAAATGAATCGCTTACATGAAATGCGACTGATACAGGGCCAAATCGACCCACAGCTTGTTTTAGAGCATTTTCATCATTAGGTGCTACTGACCAGTATGTATTCAACTTGGCTGCATGTTTCTTCTCAGCAGCCTATCAAATGTGTTGAAATTTCAATTAGTTGTACAAGTCTATATTTCTTGAAAAATTATATTGTAATGAGAAAAGAGTCCTATTACCAGACATTTTCCTTGCTGAGCATTATAAGGGTAGTCCTTTTCAAGGGATAGACCGATATTTTTCAAGTATTTAAAAGTGGATGGGAATCCATTCCCGTCACAGCCACCGTTGCCTGGATATTCAGACCCATTATCACAGCATAGAAGTTCTTCTTCGCTGAGGTCAAGTTGGCCACTCCATTGACCATGAGTAAGGGCATAGTATGATTCAAGGCAGGCCGTGCACGAGAATAAAACACAACTGCCACATTGACCTTGATTTTTTACACTTGTCACTAGCCCATAATTTCTCCAGTCAATTGATTCTGGAACGGAATTTTGTCGCTTGGGACGAGATTGATCTTTCAAAGTTACATTTGTTATATTGCTACTTTGACGGTATCCTGTGTATTTGCCTATCACTTCAGAGTAAGTCTAAATAATATTAAGTCTGGGTAATAAAATCTTCCAAGATATTAATCCTTATAGTGTCTGACTTTAAATAAAACTAACCATATCAGTGAATTGGTTCACTCCCATGTTATACTTAACTTTTCCGCTTTTAAAATCTGCATTGTGTTTAGACATTTTGATTAAGTTAGCTTTGAAAATACTCTTTCGCTTCGATTTATTTTCTTCAGCTTCAACTTTTCCATAAATACTCTTAACAATCATATACATACATTTAACAGTCGAAATAACGTTTTAAATACGAAATTAAAGTATATGTTAGTTTACCTGGTACTTTGAGTAAAGTTTGTCAAGCTTTACTGAATCATTTAATGTCTCTGACAAGTAGTCAAAAGAGTCAGCAGGTAACTCGGTACCATCCCAGACTCTTCGTAAAGTAATAACGGAGTCAATATTTTTATAACCTGAAAATCGTTTTTTTAGAAATTACCAAGATAACTTCAATTTTAAAATAATTCCAATACATCACACTCACAATGGATGATTTATGTTTTAAGACAATATTCGAATCTATCATTTTTAAACTAAACTACTGAACTTACCAATAGTCATTTCAAACATCCATACTCCAAGTACCAATAAAAAGAGCCTACTTCCAGGTGACATGATGGACAGCCAAAAATATGATATTGCGATACAACTGCTGGTAATCTAAGGTTTCCAGCTCGTGTACGATCGAATTAGAAATTGAGAAAGGGATGATAAAGTAGAACCTATTTATAGCATTATAAATGAACCGCAACACTGAGTTGATTTATCTGTTTTTAGTAATGATTTAGGGGAATCCGGGCTCGTGAACTATTATTGCTTGGTCTATAATTACAATTTATTGATATTTTTTTTACTTAAATCATTCTTAAAAAAATCATTGGCATACCTAATTGGGTTCTAGAAGATATTTTATTGCAACAGTCATCGGCCGAAAGTCATTATGGGTTCTAAAAAGCTAAATTTCTTCCGATTTTAGTATATTAGATCCATAGAAATAGATATATATATATAGTTAAACTGTTTATATATAGTTAAACTGTGTAAGATCCAAAGTCTTGTTCAATATCAGTTCAAAATTTTAAAATAAAGTATTTGCATAAGCTCCATAACACTTTTGAGTTAAAATGTTTTAGGAATATGCGTTATTACATTATTATAGTAACGATATTTACTGTGTACGCAGTTGGGTAAATAAATTAACAATTTTTACTTTGTACTGCTAACTAACCTCACCGTTTAAAATAATAACCAAATTAGTATCTAAACCAACCTAACTTACAAAAACTAATCATCCCTTGGGCAAATGAAAATTGTGACGAACACAATAAAGAAATTGGAGTAAATATAGCATTTCAAGTTGTTCAAACAAATACAGGTTGTTTTTTTATGTCACTAAAACCTCATTCAATATTTTAATTATCAAAGCTAACTCGTTGTATAATCCTTATAAATTACTTCAGAATAGAAAAATTGGATTATAGGATAAACATAAACAGGATTAATTTCCAGCATTTGGAAGGGTAAATAACATTAAGATTGGATTGGATGAACGCAAGAGAAATATAATCAATTACGCTGTTTATGAGTCTTTTTATTTTTAACAACCGCTTTTTAAATTTTGTATGTCCTAGTCCGAGAATGTAGATCATCCAAGTCTGTAAATAAAACATGCTAGAATTTTTAAGACCTTGTTCATAGTCTACCCAGATTAACTTTATTAAAAATATCTTGTAAAAACTGGTAAATTTTTGCTAATTACTCTTAGAAGTTCTTTATAAAGTTCAAACTCCTGGTAAGTATATCAATTGCTTTAACTATAGGATGGGTGATTTGTATTAGTTTACATAAAGCATAAGAAGATTTGAACAACTAGATAATTTCTAACAGTACTATTATGAAATATTATTTTTATAAATCAGTCTTCATTATGACACTCATTTACACCTGTCGGGATAATAAGGACATTGAACTGCCTTATTTTAAACAATTACAAAAGTACACAAACACAACACTTAACAAACATTGTAAAATCAAACAACACAAAGATAATGATGGCATATAATATTATAAACCTAAAACAATATTATTAAAATGATAGAGTACATTTAACAACATTATTAGTATGGAATTACTGAAGATTATAATAGAGATCTGTTCAAACTCATTTTTCATGGTGTAAATGGAGTTGAAAATTGGACTCTATTCAATCAGACAAACTTAAATGTCTCCAAAATTTAACCCTTTCCTCAAATGGATCATTTATCATATAAGGATTTAAATCTAATTCCAAATAATTCACAGAAGAATTTAATCCTCCTTGTTTTTCAACGGGAGCCCAAATATCTTCCAACTGGCCTTCTGAAGTTGTCAGTAATGGTTTCCTATTCGAAAGATTGAAAAGGTTTAGATTTCTTTTCTTTGAATAAAAATTAGTAAATTCTGACTCCAAAGTTTAGTCTTTCTTACCCTATTGCTGCAAAATTAGTCCAAAGACTTGTTACAACCTTTGACATTTTGTATTCTTCATCTTCTAGATTTAAATTTGAGTAGTAGGCAGTATTATTAAATAAATATATGAGATCATCCATGTGAGAAACTCCTGTAATTAAAACAATTATTTTTTTAAATTTCATTTGCTTATAACATGATATGCGCATGTAATAAATTTAAAGTTAAATTCAATTAATTTACCCCAATCTTTTGCATTTTGTCCTAGCAAGTTAACTGTGCTGTACTTTCCCTTATAACCAAGTCGGTAGGCATATACAGGTGCTTCATTGTACTCAGCATGTAGACGAATCGCTTTCACCCCGCAAGCAATGACATACCGATCACTGAACATCTAACAGTAATAAAATAAATCATGTTATATCGGACAAATTCATGTAATTTTTCAATTTGTCTTTCAAAATTACCTTAACAATGTTGTTTCTGTTGTTAAAATTGATGGTTTCATCTCCAATATAAAATTGTCTAACTTTGTTAGCAACCTCTACAGACATATTTCCTGAATTCTTTACATCCAAAAAGATAGGACCGATAGAATCCCATTCTGAATTCAATTGAGAAATAGTTTTATTATCCAAAAATAACATTGCAATGTTAATAGCTCCTTCGTCTGCGTTAAAGCCAGTGATCCATGGTACTTTTGCAGCTTCATTTTTCTTATAAATCTCCTCTGGAGATTGGTGCAAAAATGCTCCAGTATGTGGAGGTTCAAGAACAGGCCCAAATATAACTACTGGGTACATTATCCATTCCTGAAAGTACACATGCACTCGTATTTCACTTTATCAAACAATTTTTAAGTTATAAATGGATTATTTGTTAAATGAAAAATCCAAATTATCCTTACAAGCAAATGAAGTGTAGTTTGTACAAGTTGTGTTGCATCCTTTTCCATTAAGCAGGTCACAATTTCTTGGGAATCGCCAGTACAATTCATTAAAGATGCGTATTTTTTAGTTGTTTCTGCTGCTTGTTCAGAAATTGACCAAAAACAAGTAGCGCATCCACTTTCGGAAATAGCTCTGTGAAAAAGTCCTAAATAATCCAATTGAGATTAGTATTTTGGTAATTAATTTAAAAAGTTCCAGCTTTGTCTACAGTTAAAATGTTTTACTGTAAACGTTACCTTTTGAAAGGGGTGATACCATATGAAAATGAACAGAACCGGCTCCAGCACTTTCCTAAAAGAAATCATAAAATTTTAATAAGATTTCCGGATGTCATCGCTATATTTGATGAAGTTTATAATTCAACGTCTGTTTTTTTACCCCAAAAATTGTAACCCTATTTGGGTCACCACCAAAAGCAGCAATATTTTCTTGAACCCATCTCAGGGCCATAGCCTGATCTTTCAATCCATTATTTCCTGGAACGACTTCATCCCCCGTGCTTAAAAATCCTATTTTTAAATAATTACATAGGTTATTGACATTGTTTATCAAAATAAAATTTACATTAAGCTAATAAAAAACAAATGCATAGTCATGAAACAAGAAATGGAGAACATTGTTAGTTTTGTTAGTAGTTGCAGTAATTATAATGATTAAAGTCAGTTAATCTTCGTACAAAGTCTAATTCTGAGTTGTTATCTTCTTGAATTTAAACTCATATTATGAGTCAACAAAAATTTTTATAAAAATACGTAACAGAAAGCATATTTTGCAGATTTGTTAACTTTTTAACGAAAGTATGCCGAAACTCTGCAATTTTATTTCCCTTTCTATGCAATTGTGTATTTTTATCGAAACTAATTTAGTCTATGGATTCTTTCATAAACATGCATAAAAGTTCAAAAAATTTGTAAATTGATTAAAAAAATCTGTAATGCAGCAATAAATTTTTAAAGTGCTGCCTATTCATCATTTAATAAAATGAGTTGTTCCCATTTGAATTAAAAATATTAATTTTGTAAGTTATGCTCAAACTATTTAAAATTAATTTTAAACAGTTTGAATGAATATTTATTACTAAAGTAGGGATTCCAAACATTTCTGCATCATTCACACAATGTACATGGTAATCTTGCTTGACCTGATCTAGCTTCAGATACTTCAAAAGTATTCATTTGCCATTTACTGCCTGACTTAACTAACTTGTATATATGTTAAAATTTCCAGAATAAAATACTATACACACAAAACAAGGTATTTGATCTTGTTTTTGGAAAGCCCATTCAGTCTGGGTTACCTCAAGTGTATTTTACAATTTGCCATTTTTTCACCATCCAATTCAAGAATATATCTGACTGGAATTTGTAATTATTTACAAACTAACTTCATGCAAAAAAACTGTTCTAATCTTATCAGATGAAGTTGGCATTGAATTTTAATCACTATATCCATTTACTCCATGCCAAAAATCGTACCTAAAACACCTGACGATAACACTAGTGGGGTAATACTATGTAATACTTGTGGTCATTTACACTAGCTTAGGAAAGTAAATACAAAGTAAATTGTGGCAATGTAATGAAACTGCAAAAAATATCTCATCGTTGAACTGGGCTGGTAAAAATATTTGCATATAAAAGCATTGCCCTCACATTGCAAAGAATTATGATGCGTTAATAATAATGCTAATTTCAATAAATGGACAATGTCATACATGCTACTAGCTCATAATTTATTTTACACCTTATGGAGTTCATGTCCATAGCAATTTAGTGGTTGTATAGTTGTATCTACCCACCATCAAGAAGGGTATTAACTTGTAATGCTAATCTACATAAACGGCACTGTGTACACGTTGTCATAAAAGTGAACAAGTTCTGCAAATAAATTTGACTTACTATCTTAAAATTAAACATGTTTATTGCGCATTACAATAATGTCCATCCTACAGTCTCTGAGGGAGTTTTAGCTATTCAGATGTAAACCCTGCTGGGCCAGGCAGGTGACCGGAGACTATTTTTATAACTTGATGATGCTTTTTAATTTATCAACATCTCAAATGCAAATCAAAAATTTTTTGCAATATTTTTTGCAATGTTGCACGTTACAGTTTGATAAAAAAATCGCAATGTTTCGATTTGCAAAATATTTTTGCTGCGAAAAATATAACATGCTTGGAAAGCAAAAAAATAAAAAATGTTCACCATCACATCATATACTTACCGAACATTGAAAGACGATAGTTCATTGAGACAAGGACAACATCTTGATCGAGTAGATACGCTGGTCCGTATAGACTACTTGTAGAAAAGAACCAGCCACCCCCATGGATAAAGACCATTACGGGCAAAGGTTCGGTTTTACGATCTTGACGAGTTTTAGGAATCTAAAGCATTTTAAAACCCTCGGTTATATACATATACCGCAAATGTTCTAAAGCAAGACAAAACATTTGTTTCTATCGTATCGCTAAAAACCACCACCACCTACATTACATCATCATCCATGATAAAACGAGCATGAATATGATCATTTGTTCAAAAAAATAAAGTCAAATGTGACAGTGATGCGATAATTTTATTCTAAAAAGCATTTATGCATAATTATTTTATTAGCAAGCAAAGAGCAAAAAATAGTTGTTTTGCAAAAAATGCTTTAAATTTATTAAAATCGCAAACCTGAGGAGTATAAACATTAAGATAGAGACAGTCTTCTTGTCCATGGATCTTATACTGTTGAATGTAATCAGCTTGAATGCAAGTAGGACTCTCAGCAATAGCATCTTTAATGCCTTTCCACCGAGAGTTTTGCTCTGGTGCCTGTATGACGATTAAAAATGTCATAAAATTTATAAATTTTATTCTTATCACAGACTTCACAGATCATCTTTATACATTTTATTCAGCATAATATAATATATAGATATAATATATCCATTTGCTCAATACATATAACATGAATAAAACTATGACTTAATTTAACTCTTAATCAAATTAAATATTCAGTAATTCATTTTACAGTATGAAATATTATCACTCAATTTTTTACTGTTGTTATTTTTAAAACTTATCCAACACCAACAGCCCACCACTACATTATTTACGTTAACCCTACTTATGTCAATCAGCGATTCTATGGGATGTGGGTGATTAAATTATAGACTACTACGTCTGAGCGTCTACGTTGATAAGTTCGTCATTGATAACTGGACAAGGAACTAAGCTATAAGTAGGCTATAGGCTATGCTATAACCATATGTGAAATGAATTAAGGAGATAAATAATTTTATAAACAAAAAATAAATTTGCGTTAAACTGTTAAACCAAGCTTGGGTTCTATTGGATGCAAGAACTTGAACCAATTTTGCATGGACATTTAATAATTCTAAAGATTGATGTCATAACTTTATTTCATACATTTATTTGTTGAGCCAAACATTGGAATAAGAAACAAGAGCTATATAGCTTGTCCTGATTCTCCTGATAACCTCTTGGAACAAAGTAATTTTTATTTCCCACAGAAGCAAAATATGCACTAATGATTTGATACTGATATTTGATACCTATTTGAGAGTATATGGTAAAAAAATAAATGAGAAAAAGCCAACCTTAAATCTCAACGAGCCGACGGGCGGTTGAGCAAACGGAATACTTTGAAATCCAGCAAAGTTTCTTCCAGTAATAGATTGCATTATAAAACCCCTAAGACCACCGTCCTTAATTTGTACTACCGGGTTGAGGTCATCAGTATCGAGGTTGTTGTTGTGCATTTGAAGGCTACCTTGAGCTTTGGCTTTATCTAAGGTTTGAGCTGTATTATCAAAAGTTTTAGGAGCAAAATCTTCATCAGGTTTTGGTTGATCTTGTGCCGGAATTAGCAAGTGGTTTACAGGACTTTCCTTTTCTGCTGAAGGAACAGATTTGGTTTTAGATCCGCTATTAGAAATATTTTCTTTAAGAGGATTGTTATCCGTGGTAGTGAGAGGATTTACGAAGAAAGTTCCTGATGGAGAAGAATCGATTATTTGATGCGTTGCTGAGATTTGTAACGGGGATCCCAAGTGTACCGTGGTAATTTGTCCATGTGGATCAAACACTTGGGTACACGGAAATACCGAGCAGATAAAGGTAAATGCGTATGCAAGCAGCATTGTGTATTTTAGAAGGGTTTCGAGCACTTAACAATTTTTCACTGTTACTGTTTTTTTTTAATTTTGAAATTACAAGTTTGCAACGTTAATGTAATTCCTTAGTCAAATGTCAAATTAGACACTTGGTAGATTCGTGGTACCTTTGGTAATCGAGTCTAAACGAATTACTCAAGGCAAGCCTATTCTATGTCATTCTAAACTTTTTGTATTTTATATTTGCTTTTACTTTTGATTTAAACAATAAAAAATGCAATTTTGTGTAGGAAATTTGTTTATTATTGGAATCATG
>JAQGAA010000125.1:0-30884 GCA_034696425.1 Isotoma viridis
TTTGGCAGTTACAAGCATCAGATTCCTTTAGACATGCGGCGGTTTCAAAGTTTTTGCTCAATTGTTCTAAATTTTTATGCATTATTTGGTTGGCAATCAGTAATTATCTTTATGTTTGAACCAAGTCAATAAAACACCACGAGTTGAGGTGTACACGAAGTTTTAAGACAATAATTCTATTTTTCTGACATAGAATTGCATGTTATTTAACACTGTGTGTTTACGATACAGCATTTTCAACAGTTTTTGCTAGTAGTACATAGGTTATTTTAAAAAGCTACTGCACTCAACTACTCAAATATAAGTTAATTGTATATGTATACCAGTTTCAAACAAGACAATTTTAAATTGTCTAAAACATATTGTTCTTATAATGCTCTAAAAATTCTCTAATGCTTAATCATCCTTATAAAGAGTTAGGTAAGGTTCGGGAAATCTTGCAATTGCCTTTAGCTTAAAAGGCTTATTATCTGCAACTTTTTTAAGGGATTTCTCATAGACAACCTGAAAGTCGCTAAATTGCAAAATAAACTCTTAGGGTGTTTCTCAAGAGTTAACTATCAACTTTAGTAAATGTAGTTTTTATAACAAAATTGAATTATATGTCCTTCAATTTTAAAATGATTAGATTTATAATGTGTAACTGATTTAAATATGATGTATATGAGCTATGATTAAAGTTTAATTGGAACTTCATTCTGTTTAGTTGCACCATTCAATACGAATGTGTACACATTTCACATGTGGAACTTTCCTAGACAATAATTTCACTGTATAATTTTCCGTAGTTAACACGATACAATACGTCACTGGCAGACTGGCTGTCTTGCAGGACCAACAAATGGATCGGTTTTTCCATTAAAAATTTATCAGCATTTATTCATACTTTCGAATTTGAGTTTAAAAATTGGCAATTTTCATAATTATCTAATAAATTCAAAGTTACAATTAATATAATAGCTATTATGTAAAGGGTGTTAATTGGCATAAAAATTCATAAAATCATTTTTGCTGCATGTATCTGTGTGTTCGTAACATGCACGTTTGCATGTTTGCTCGATTATGTTCAACGATAATTATGCAGATTACATTTGACAGTACATGGGTATAGTAATAATCCTTTTGACGTCTGCAGACACTAAAAAGAGTTCAATCTCGTCTTAAAGTAATTTACATTTATAAGTACTTGAGCCATGAAATTAATAAAAAATTTTAGGGAATTTTATTCCGATTTGTTAAACAAGGTTGAAGGCTGAAGGTTGATGATGTTGTATACTGTCTCGTTGGCTGTTTAGTTCATAAGGCCTTATAACATAGGCGTGAAAGATTTAAAAAATTTATGAATTATTTTCTTTGTCTGCAGTATTGTAAAAAATCGGTGAGGTAGTCAGTAGTGAGAGTCTAAATTTCATTTTCTATTGTTTTATTATGTATAATGCGATATTTCAAGACAGGCGAAATTTTAGGTAGATTGACCTAAAAGAAAAATGACTTTTAGTAAGAATTAAATGGCCCTTTTTTTCATTTTTAATGTCTAAGGCAAATTCAAAATAGGATTTTATAACTCAGAAATGATGTTGTTTTTTATAAATGGGGTTTGAATTGAGGTCAAGCTACTAATAACTGTCTACTACGTCTTTGTAAGACTGTAAGCATTGTATCAACACAAAATTATCAAATAAAAGGGTTTAAATAACAAAATTATTTTATTTTTATTTATTACTACTATAATAATATAAATTGTCAATTTTAGATCAATTTGCTTTTTAAAAATAGGTTGATCACATCGTCTTCGTCATCCGTTTTTTGTAGATTTTGAAATGTTAATTTTTAGCAGTCAATTGTTGATTCAATGAAGCAACCGCATTTACAATTAACATTAAGTGACTCTGTTTTTTGAATAAATGCAATGCAAGTGTTCAAATTGTACTTACACTACTATGATAATGATCCTTAAGGGACTTTTCACCATTAATAACTAAAATTCAAGACCAACGATAATCTTTTATCGTAATTTCACTCCAACTTGTCTAATTGTTGTAAAATTAGAAAAATAATTTCGTCAAAAACCCCCTAATGGCTAGCTGCCAAGCAGATACAAAAAGTTCCTACACAAATATATAGTTTAACTAACAAAGACTAAAGTTGATCAATACGTCAATGTAACTTTAACATTAATTAAAAATTCATGCATAAAATATTAATACTTAAATTTATTCATACAAACGATGCACAAACTTTAGCAAAAAGTTGAAAAGTTACTAAAAAAAAATACGAAAGTCAAATCTCATCTCAGCTTTTTTTAAAGACCGTTTCATGGTACACGATCATCTACCTCAGATACAGACACAATCAATCTCAACATCCGTAAATATTAGAACAGGAACTATAAAAACCTTCTGAATTGCAAAATCTTCTACAGTAAAAACTACCTATATACATGTTTTCATTGTTAATAATACTGATTTACTTACTATATCACAAATCCACTCTAATTAATTAACATCTACCCTTGATCATACACATATTTGTAAAAACGCATTTAATGTAAATCCTAGGCAAGTGATAATGATATTGTAGATGGTTCAATGGTACGCAAGAATTAATGAAATTTAACAGAAATTTTTATTAGAAACTCCAGACGCGAATTTACATTTATCTCACAAAAACTTGTATCTCATTCCATTTGTATACAACATCAATCCTCAACATCTAATGAGAATCCCTAATGCAAAACTGCACGTGCAAAAAGAAAAGAAAAAAAAGAAAACTTTTCTTAGCATGATTGGGAATTACAGTAATGATCAATTGTGCAGGGATATTAATCAAATATTTACATAGGTCACAGTTCATATAGGCACTAAAAGTAAGATGTGATTCTTAATGACAAAAAGTTAATTGATATACATATCTTCCTTATGTACTAAAAAGAAAAGTGTAAAGGTAGGAGATGCCGGAAATCTTGTGACGTTTTATTCCAAAAAATATTAAATACGTAAAATATTATGGGTAGACATAGTGTAAACGCATAAGGATTGTAAAAGTAGGTAGCAAAAAGTATATAAGGTACTAAGGTAGCAAGGTAGGTAGTAAGAAGCATAAGTCAAAATTACATCTTGTATTAAAGTTTTAATAATAATTGCAGCAATAATAATATAATATAATCTTGTAACCCTTTCACTTCTTGAGTGAAAATATAATAAATTGGAGATTTATATAAGGGATAGTGCAAAAACGTAGTGGATCATAATTTGTAATTGTACATCGTGAGTTAGTTTGCACCAGGTATATAGTGTCTAGGTGTTACAATATAGCAGTAATTTGGTAATAGGACACACAATATTCATCTTAAAAAAACTGCACACACGACATAATTGAATAGATTTGAGAATAAGTTTTTAAATGTAAAAATTATGCACGGATAAATAACTAAATTCAAGAATGTAAAAATGGTAATAAAATTGAGTAAGCCCAAATCTCTCGAATATCTATTTATCTTTGCATGTTTCAAATCCCTCCTTAAAGTTATTAAAGGATCTTCTGTAAGCTTATGATAATTACGGTATAATATTCAAGAGTTTTCTACTTACAAAAAACTCATTAGGATTACAAGCTATTTATTTCAAGCTATTGTTTAGGATCTTGAAATGTAGCTGTGATACTGCTAAGCCCTCGTGGGTTAAAGTATAGCACCTTCAAAGGAGAGGGAATAGAGATTTCTCTCTATTTAATACGATCTTTTGAACAAATTCAAAAAGTTTATAATTTTAACATGATAAACAAATCCTTCTGCGATTTTTGGAAAATCCTGTTCGTAACGGTTGATTGAATTTGTAAAGTTGTACTTGTACATTCATGCGGAAGCATCAGAGTGACTAAAAAGACTTGGAGAGAGGTACTAGTTAGCACACAAGCTAAAACACACGGCAAGAGAAGCATTGGCAAAGGTATTAGCATTAATCCCGTTTTAAGGTAACGGAGAAACCTCAAATATGTGGTTATCTTTAGTTGACGAGTGACCCCTTTGCCTTGTATCTACGATGTATGGAAATCTAAAGACTTTACACGGGGATACCACTTTTCATGAGTTGATCTGGGATTTAGAATGCATATCTTACAGGAGCTGCTTTGTCAAAACCATCTTCTTTAGACCGGTATCAGAAAAAGTTGCACTTGCTTTCAGAATGACTACGATAGTAGTTACGTGGAAGATCGACTTGGTTTTATTTAATGAGGTGAACTCTAAAATTCTTTAGGATTACATGTACACACCGAGTCGAATGTCAGTTGTTACTGCATGTTGGGTTATTACTACACAAAGTGATTGCAGAATGTTCCATAGCCGAGTCTAGGAAAAAACTTAAATTGTGTGCTGAAAATGGTCTCAATTTTAGTCATATTGTTGTTTTCTAATATTCCTTTATGATATAAGCTTTTCTTTAGCCTTTTGAAATTTTAGATAGGACTCGGTCAAGACAGTAGATTTTATTTACTTGATACTTTTGAGATGGGCTTTTCGAAATATTTGCAGCAAGCTTCCCCGTTGCATTTGTAATCAGTTACGTTTGCATAATCCCCGTTTTCCTTAACATGAGCAAGGAGCTTAGAATCTTCTTCCTGTGTCCTGCCTAAGAGCCAGTTATCATTCTTTTCATAAATTAAATTCACTATTCTGCTAGCAAGTAAGTGTACAGCCAGTTTTATAATCTAAGAGAGTGCACTAATAGTCAATGGGACTCTGCTACCTAGAAAAGTCAACATTTTTTAACTATCGTCATCAGTCTAATCCCATGTCTTGGAAATTCGCATGGAAATATATTCGGTTGGGTCATGCTTTTAATGTATGTTATGAGTTCCAGAGGCGAGAAAAAAACATTTTTATCGATTCACAAATGCCCGGAACCATATTGGTCCTGCTGACAAGAAAGATGAAAATAAATCCTAAAGCTAAAACTTAGAACTGAAAAAAATGTTTTAAAAAACCCCAAAGTAGAGCCTTCTGTTCTAATGGTATTTCATCCCAGTTTCGTCGTCATATATTTTCAACTCTTTTCATGAATTCGGGCTATAAAATACTTACACGATTGTTTGATACTGTAGGTAATTTTTCAATTTTTACTCAATAAATCATTTATTTCCATTTATTTTTAAATTTATTTTACTTACAAGTTACAAAATATAGTTATTGGCATTGGTAATCAAAACAATATAATTATAATATTGGTTTTCTTTAGTGTATTAGCGGTGCGTACTTTTTTACTTAATAATGAACAAATTGGTTGTGGAATTATTTCTATATATTTATTTATTACTTCTGAGTATTACTTTTCGAAGAAGATACCAGATGATCTCTTTCAACATCTTTCCTGTTTGTTAATACAACAACTCCTACCGTCATGAATATAACAGACGTAATCATGGAAAGCCCCTAGTAAAATAAAATATAAATTGTTTAATATCAAACTTTTCAATGCACTTACTTTTTAAATTTGTTATGAATATTTAACTTACTCCAGCAGCTAATTTAATCTCAAACTCTTGACAGCCATTTTTCGTTGTGCAGTTAATTTCATAGACCTTTACAGCCGAAACAATGAATAAAACTCCTGCAGTACTGAGAAGTAGAAACCCGAGTACATGATAGATGAAATCCTAAGACAATAAATTTTCAAAGGAAAATTGTCGCATATATTGTTCTCCAGGCATCTTTTGATTCACAATAATATCATTATTATTTATTCAAAAATAATTATTACGAATATCGCTGTCCTCTTGTTCCAATAGAATTCAATGCTTTTACAATAAAGTAAAAGATTGACACTTGAAAAGAAGAAGCATAATATGCTAGCACCGAGCAAATATAATTCACGCCATAAGCTCCTCAACTCATTTCCGGTAAAAAGATGAGCATATTCTTCTCTGTTATGTGTGTACTCTGAACCGAAGTAAGAAAGAAACCCAAGAATGATAATCAAAGTCAACCCACCCTAAAAAGTACCAAAAATTAAAGGATTTTTACAATCAAATAGTTTATGAATTACCATTCTCACAAGGCTGAACAAAATTTAAACAGATTTTTCTTATAACAGACAAATTAGCCAAATATTGATTACTTTGCACTTACAAGCGTAACTAGTTTCAATTTTCCAGCCGTAGATTTCACATAACCGAAATTAGAAACCATTTTGAGTATTAAAAAGTAATTCTATCTGGAATTCCCCTTAACTTCTATTCCATGTACAACGTACAAGGTAAAACGTACTACGAACAATCAAACAATCCACAAAGCGTTTCTTCAACAACTACGACTAATCAAAATTATTTATCTCAAACAATATTTTTGACACGAGCATCTTATCGAAAATTCCAAATATTTTAATCAATCGATATCCGTACACTCTTAACTTAACTTATCCTTGTCTCCAAGTGCTGGGCATTGTTTGCTTATGAAAAATATTACGCAAATTATTTTGTACTAATGTATAATTTCATTGGTTGATGACTTTCATCGAGTATAATAAAAATGCAGGTATCAAAGTATCAACACATTATCAAGTGATACATCTTCTTGTGATTACTTCTATGTCAAGTGCTGCAGAACGTACATACATATTAATCAATGACCTTGTTCAATGGGAGCACAAAGCATGAGTTGGTTTACAGATAACGTCATGAAAGTATTCAAAGAGTATGATAATATTATTCCACTGTATGGACAAACTGGTTTGCACTGGTTTACACCTGTTTTATGCTCTTTGGAGTTTGTAGCTGTCACATTGTAAGAAATTAATACTATGAGTTTTATAGTTTTCAGGTATGAAAAATTGCATAATGTGCAAGGTTGGAGTAAAAAACATGCGAATAATTCTTGACCACCACGTAACACCCATAATGTGTTTTACTACGAATCAAAGCTTATGCTTAGCTTAAGCTTAAGCATTTTATCAAAAGCTAACTAAGAAATGGTTGTTTTAGGTTGCAACATTTTACAAGGGCTAGACATATAATGACGAACCAATAATATGTGCTTATTTATAGTATTTATAAGTTATTTTATGTTTTAAGGAAACTTTGTGTATAATTAACTAATTAACTAATATCATAGAACGGATAATAAATATTAAAGCTCACTTTTACAAGTATTGAGCACAGGATTTTATTGAGTAAACAAAACTCGAGAAAAACAATTTTATTGCGGTTTGTGTAACCCTGTGTGGGAAAAATTCTCAAAACTATGAGGAAAAAGTTTCTGAAAACGTAAAATATGCTCAAACTCTGTCTACAGACAAACTCTGGAAATTTCCTTTGGTATTGTTTGAAGTTTGTTCATTATCAAAAATAAAAAGCTGTAATAAGATCCATCCATACCTTTATTTGAAACATTTAACATCGGAACAGAAGTATGTAGTAGCAGTTTTAAATTAGCAGCATTGTTTATTCTAAAAACTTTAAGAATGAAAACTAGAATTTTTTAGGTTTTGAATTTGTAAGAAAATTTTTCAAAATGAAATTACAATATATTGGAAAACTTTTTGCTTCCATGAATCTTGCGAGACACTCGAATGGAAGATTACTTCTTAAAATTGTCATGTATTTGCATGTTGTAAGAAAGTTCATTAAATCTTTAGCTTAAAGAATATTAGCATATACAAGCATTGTATTACTTATTATTGCTGTAAATTTTCTAGGTCTTTTTTGTAACGATCACTCTTGTACAAAGTTTTGAATCCCATATAATGTACGACAGGTACTTGAAATCACAAACTCAGGAGGATTTCAGTAAGTAGCAAAGTGGAGTTATTAAAAGGTGTTGCAAACAATTCCTAAAAATTAATATTTTATTTTCAATTGATAGAGAATTTTGTGATATTCGCTTCAGTTTCAACCTTTGGACTATCTGTTGCTGGTTGCTGTTGTTTATTATTGAAAATAGCAAGGAGTTCTGAAAATGTAAATGAAATTACCGTTATTCCTTTCAAAATCATAATATTTAACTAGCAAATATCGCTTCATTGTTGCTTCTAATTAATTATGAATTTTGGTTAGTAATTGCTTTATGACAACACACGATTTCGCAATATTGCAATTCTAAAAGACATGCTTATGAAGAGTAAATTCATAATGCCATGAAAGATATGTTGCTTTAACTCCAGGTTTGTTGTGATTTGTGATGTTGAGCGATGCTGGTGTTGTTAAAAATTATCAAATAAGTAACTACAGTTCTCCTTACTTTGTAGAACCTTCGTCAAATCCTCAATTTTTATCGTTGGTGGAATGTGTTTATGACGCCCATAGCGATGCTATCAGTTATTTACATAAAAGCGTTCCTTCTGGGCTTTGACGTTCTTGGCATAATTTTATTTATAACGTTCCTACTCTTCAAGACTTTCATTATTAGTCAAGTTTACTGTATCTATGCCAAATCAGAGTCTTCACTACTTGACAAATGGAAAGAGTTTCAAATTCGAAGAGGTTCTGAGACTTCAACTTGCTCTCCCAGCATAAAAGACAATGATTATGATTTGAAATTTGAAGTCACTTCGGATGTGACTAATATTAACGAATCTCCAGCGTCAAAATCAAAGGATCAATCGGAACCTGTGGATCATGTAAATACGCATGAGAATAATGACACTGATATGCTCAATATTTCAAATGCTGCTTTTAAAGCAATCATAATTAATCCTTTGAGCTTCACAATGGGTAGGAGATTGTAACACTAAAACTGAAATTTTTTACAGTTTAATTAATTATATTATAAAGTTTAAATCTCAATTGGCTGACAGATAAATCTAAATTACTTGGGGAAGGACAATTCGGTTCAGTTTACAAAGGGTATTTAAGACAAAGACATCAGCCCAAAATCCCTGTTGCTGCAAAAGTCGTAAAGAATGCTGATGAGAATTCTACATTTCAGTTGCTTTTGCAAGAAATTAAAATTTCTATTGGAGTAGGAAAGCATGAAAATATTGTGAACTTTTATGGAATCACATCGGACGATTCTCTAAAAGGTATTTAGACTACGTTATAACATTGGGTTGAGGTTTATCAATGAACAATGAATGGAAATCTGATTGTTGAAAAATCGAGAACATTGCAGCACACTTTGCAATCGTCATGGAATACTGTGATGGTGGGTGCTTGGAGAAGTTTCTATCAAATAATCGTCACACTTTTGTCAATATGATTCAAGAAAGAGGCAGTATCATTTATAGAGATCAACAGTAATATATTTAAAAAAAAGTTTATTTCTATGAAAATCTTTTTAAGCCATGAGGTCAATATGAAATTTTCATTTTATTAGACTGTACATAAACTTGGAGATGCATGGAACTCATTCTTCAATGGATTTAGTAAGATTTGCCCATCAAATAGGGAAAGGAATGGAACATTTAGCTTCGAGAAAGGTAAAAATCTGTACATGCATCATTTTAATAATTAATATAATTAGATAATTTAAATTTGTATCACCAAATTATGGTACGGAGGAGGGGGTTCAAATATGAGAAATACAATATTAATATTCGTGTGAACATCTTGAATAACAGATCATTCATGGTGATTTAGCTGCTAGAAATATACTTCTGACATCAAATTTGACAGTAAAGCTGACTGACTTTGGGATGTCCCACAAGCTTTATAACTACTCATCGTATTTCAATGGTGATATGGATAAACAGTAAATGATTTTCCTCATGTTTAAGAAGTAAATTGTATTGAAATTGAAACGTATTGAGGACTGTAAATATTGATTCGTATTGTTATAGAAAGTATTTGCCTTGGCGTTGGATGGCATTTGAAACATTGAGAGATTTAAAATTTTCTGAAAAGTCTGACGTATGGGCCTATGGAGTTACTTTGTGGGAGATATTTTCCCTGGGGAATTTCCCCTTTGAAGACACAGTCTGGTCTCAGGATGTTCTCAAGCAGATCGAAGGAGGAATGAGGCTTGAAAGGCCAGCTTTTGCAACACGAGATGCGTAAGTTTGACTGTTTTGAACATGAATCTAGAAATATGCTTGAAAAATCTCATGAAAATTAATTATTGTAATTTAGGTATAAAGTGATGCAGTGCTGTTGGAACATAGACCCAAATAAAAGACCGAGTTTCAGTTCTTTAGTTCAGTTGTTCCAAGATCCGAAAATATTTTCGGGCGAGGTGTGTGTAAAGACGTGATGTGGGAATGACGACATTTGTTTTCTGGAATCCATAAAATGTACAAATAAAAATTACGCATGTATAAAAATAGTATTCAAGTTTACAGAAAATAAATAACACTTTATGATGTGTAAAAATTGTTAAGAAAACGGTTCTTATATAATAAAAAAGTTTCATGAATTGTTAAAGCCTCAAGTACATTATTGAGTAAACGCTGGTAATTCTGTACATGTTTTTCCCTTACGTAAGATGCGGTTTGATTTATTGGAAAAATCTCTGGGAAAACCCAAGGACGCCTACACAGGAAAGTTCTATAAACATTTAAAACCAACCAAAACTACAACCAACCTATTTATTAAAATATTTTAATTATGTGAATTTTTGCAAGTTCAAAATAATAAACAATGCATAATAAAGGGTTGTTGGCTACTACAGGAAAAACGCATAACCAGATAACCAAAAAGTCTAGTCAAGTTTAATTTATTGGGTTCTAATAATTAAATAAATAAAAGCATGGCATTCAACAAAAATGTAAAATCAAGTTGAAGAAAGAACCCGAATTTGGTTTTAATAAACAAAAAAATGGGTTATATTGCTAAGACTTTTGCTTGCCTTAATCTGGCACGGCATACAAATGGAAGATTGCTTCTCAAAGTTGTTATGTATATGCACATTGTAAGTAAAATATTAAAATATTAATTAATACAGAATTAATACGATATTTTCTACATTATTGTACCCTTAACACTCTTTATGTAAATTGATAGGTGTTCTTTTCAACAGCAGTTATAATGCAAAGCATTGAAATTGACATAGTTCGTAAAAAATACTTTGACTCACCAACCCAAGAGAATTTCAGTAAGCCTTGGAAAGAAAAATTGTTTATTAATTAAATTGAATTCATTTTGAATTTAATTTTAATTTTAGGGAATTTCATAATCGTCACCGTTGTATCAATCTGTGTAATGTTTATTGCTGGTTTCTGCGGGCTTATCTTGAAAGTTGCAAGGATGTCCAAAACTGTAATGCTCAATGTATAAATATAGTAATGAAAAATGGGCACACAGTATAATTATTTTATACATTTCATTTTCTAGAATCTCCTTCAAGCTCTTAATTTTTATCGTTACTGGAACTTTACCGTGCTACCAACAGCAATTACAGTGAACATAACAGTCAAGGCTATAATATTAGGCTTTGACCTTAAAAGCTTAGTCATATTTTCGTTCTTCATACTCTTCAAGGTATTTCTAATCGCACAGGTGTACTGCGTCTATGCCAAATTAAACTCTAAACTTTTAGACAAATGGAAAGAGTTTGAAAGACAAAGAAGTTCTCAAAATTCGGAAAGAATTGATTCCTCTCAAAATATCAATGACCAGCGAGACTTGAAACATCCAAGCATTTTAAGTCTAGTCAACGAATCAGATGCAAAGGATGGTTTAAAAAACAATGAACATTCTGTAGAAGTTAAAAGCACCCCTGACTACAGGTCTAATTTCGATGTATCAAATGCCACTTTCAAGGCTATCATAATGAGTCCCCTCAGCATTACAATTGGTAATAAATCCATTTCGATTTCATTTCAAAATTGTATTTCGTGGTACTTAGTCCCAATTCCTTTTCTGGTGATTTTTTCAAAGACAAGACTAAGCAGTTGGGATACGGACAGTTCGGAATTGTTTATAAAGGAAATCTTAGGAGAAGGCATCAATCTAAAATTCCAATTGCTGCAAAAGTTTTAAAAACAAAGAGTGAGGATGAAAATGAAAAATTTCAATTGCTCTTGGAAGAAATTAAGATTACAATTGTTGTTGGAGAACATTCAAATATTGTAAAGTTTTTTGGAGTTACATCTGACGACTCTTTACAAGGTTTGTTGAATGATATTTTGTTAGCTTTGTTTTTAACATTTATTTAATACTTTTTAAAATTTTATACTTGAATCTAAATCTAGCTCACTTTGCAATAATTACGGAATATTGTGAAAATGGAAGCTTGGAGGATTATTTAATTAATAATCGACACACATTTGTTAACATGATTCAAGAAAGAGGCAGTATGATCTACAAAGACCAACAGTGAGAAATTTCAGAATTTCAATGAAATTTTGCAAAAACTTTACTTTCTTACTATATTGTAGGCTTTATATAAACCTTGAGCTTCATGGAACACATTCGTCAATTGATTTAGTCCGATTCGCTAAAGAACTCGCACAAGGGATGGAACATCTGGCTTCTAGAAAGGTAAATCGATTGATTTGTGGTTATTAGATAGCAAATTAATTAAATAAGATTCATGTGGAGTCTTAGAACTTATATAAAGTAAAGTTAATCTAATTTTAATGCAAATTGTTACATAATAATAATTATTACAAACATTAGATCGTCCATGGGGACCTTGCGGCACGTAACGTACTTCTGACAAGCGATCTAACAGTGAAATTGACCGACTTTGGAATGTCCCATAAGCTGTATGGTTATTCCACGTACTGCAATGGGGATTTGAACCAAGAGTTAATGATATTCAATTGTTAACTTTTTAAATTATATTTTATGTTAAAATTTTAATTAATTGTTTTTGTGTCTGGTTAGAATGTGTCTACCATGGCGTTGGATGGCATTTGAAACTCTTACAGATCTTAAATTTTCTGAAAAATCTGATTCATGGGCGTATGGGGTGACATTATGGGAAATTTTCAGTTTAGGATCTACTCCATTCCAAGACATTGTCTGGTCTCCAGATGTTTTGAACCAAATCGAATCTGGTTTACGATTAGATAGACCTGCTTTTGCAACACGAGATGTGTAAGCATTCGCCATTATTAGTTCAATTAGTCCTAGCTAATTCAATTTGTTAACAAACTTTGTATGATTATTTTTTTTAAATTAAGATTTAATGTGATGCGAAGCTGTTGGGATATAGATCCAGGTAAAAGACCCAATTTCAGTTCTTTGGTCCAGTTATTTGTCGATCCAAAAATATTTTCCGGAGAACTCCGCGTGAAGACTTGATATTTTTTAGTCTATGGAAAATACAATGTGCAATAATTTGCCTACAATGATATAATTCAGAATTCATTCAAATTTTCACATTTTAATCATTCTAAAATCACAAGTTAATAAACACAATTTAAAAAATTCTGGATTAATTATTACATTAAGTCATAAAATTCATGCCTAATACCCTTGGACTTTTGGCCATAAAAAATCGCGGTTTAAATGCTATAATTCGGGAAAAGTACATACAACAGAATAAAGCAAACTAAGGAAAGAGTTGTGAAACATATTGACAAAGTTTGCTGTGAGATAGTTACGCAATATTATTTGCTTAGACGTTACATCCCAACACTAAATACTTAAGCTTAATATCCATAAAATATAAAAACTAATATTTTTTGGACAACTCGTGGTCAAGTTACGTAAAAGTTCGCACACAACTAAAACCTAAAACTATTTTTCCTTTCAAAGTATAAACTTCTCCACAATCTAAGTTCTTTAAAACCTTTTCGTTAATTTTAATCTTCGTCACTATCTAAACTATAAAATGAATTTTGGATGCATTCAAAAAATTCTGAATTGTCTCAATCTTTCAAGACATACGAATGGGAGGTTGCTTCTCAAAATTGTTATGTATCTGCACATTGTAAGCATAACATTTATCGTATAAAATTTGAATGTCAAACTCATCCCTCAACTTTTAAACTAAAACAGTTTTGGAAATTTTCAGGTTTTCGTTCTAGCAACCCTTTTTGTACAAAGTTTAGAAATTCTAAAATTATATAAAAATTACTTGGGATCTCTGCACCAAGGAGATTACAGTAAGGTTTCTGAATACTGCATAATTGGTGCGATAATTACGAAATATAGCCACATTCAATCTTGTGCACTTATGAAATGATTTTTATATTTAGACACTTTCGTGATATTTACATCTATTGCATCTTTTGGACTTTGTGTTGCTGGTACATGCTGTGTTCTTTTAAAAGTTGCAAGAAATTCTAAAAATGTAAGTTTTCTTCGAAATTAAATTACAACATAATTGAAATAATATAATTCATTTGCCGATATTTGCCAACAGCCTTGGCCTAACCCATCTTTTAAGAATTTGATTTAAAAAAATTATTTTATCCTTTTGATAAAAATTCTCAGTATGTATTTGTAACTTCTGATCACAGATAAATTTAAAAAATTGTATAATTAATTTTTTAAGTTTTTAACTAATCCTTATCACAACAAATTCTCTTAAAAACGCATATTAAATCTCTTTTAGCATGTCCGTCGAGTTCTCAACCTTTACCGTCTGTGGAATTTAACTGTAATGCCAATAGCCATTGTGCTAATAGGTTATGCCAAGGTTAATGCATTTGGATTCGACCTTATCAGCTTTAGTATATTTACTGTCTTGATACTTTTCAAGATATTCCTTATAGCACAGGTTTTCTGTATATATGCCAAATTAGAGTCGACTCTATTTAAAAAATGGAAAGAATTTCAAGTGCGAAAAGCTTCAGAAACATTTGACAATGTCAATCCATTGCGTAAACTCAACCACAACGATAACCCCAAAGATACAACCATTTCGATTTCAAATGTCAAGTTAAAATCAAAAGAATGCATTAATAATGAAACAGACTTTGTCGAAGATGCAAATGTAGATGAAAGCATTGCGAAGGAAGCTTTTGCAATTTCAAATGATGCTTTTAAGGCCATCATAATTAACCCCCTCAGTATTACAATTGGTAATGAATAGACACAATTATTTAACAAAATTTCTGTAAAACGACGGATTATTCGACAACTTGAGATTTTTTATAAATAGATAAATCTAAACTAATTGGCGAAGGACAATTTGGCCATGTTTTTAAAGGACAGTTAAAAGAAAAACATAAATCTAAAATTCCGGTTGCTGTAAAAGTTATCAAGAATGTTGATGAAAATGAAACGTTCCAGTTGCTTTTAGAGGAAATAAAAATTGCAATTGGGGTTGGAGAACATGAAAACGTTGTTAAATTTCATGGAATCACATCAAATGACTCTCTTAAAGGTTTTATTTTTCTCTTGTGTTTTTACCATCTTTAAACTTTAAATTATAAGCTATAATGACTTTTTTAAATCTAAACTATTTCAGCTGATTTTGCAATAGTTATGGAATATTGCGATGGTGGTAACCTAGAACAGTTTTTAAACAATAATCGTCACACGTTCGTGAATATGCTACAAGAGAAAGGAAGCATCATCTACAGAGATCAACAGTAAAGACACTTTTATTTCGGTTTATCCCTTCACCTTACTGACACCACTCCGGTCTCATAACTTTGAGGTCAACAATGAGGAGAATAATTTTTTAGTTTCAAAAAGTATTATTTAAAATTTCAGGCTGTATATAAACTTAGAATTGCATGGGACGCATACGTCGATGGATTTGATACGGTTTGCTCACGAGCTTGCACTAGGTATGCAACATTTGGCTTCAAAAAAGGTAGGGTGGTAGAATTCAATTGAAATTCTGCCACATATTAAAGCATTAGTGAATAAAATGTTTAGTATTTACGACGAAATTTTAACGCATCGAATACCGATCAATCATAGATCATCCATGGAGACTTGGCAGCTCGAAACATTCTTCTTACATCTGACCTAATAGTAAAGCTGACCGACTTTGGCATGTCTCATAAGCTTTATAATTCTTCCTTGTATTTCAGTGGAGATATTAGCAAAGAGTAAATGTTATGTTTCTTTACAGTAAAATCTTTCAAAATTGAAATGTAACTTTTGTGTTGTTCTTTATAGTATGTGTCTACCATGGCGTTGGATGGCAATTGAAGCATTGAAAGATCTTAAGTTTTCAGAGAAATCTGACATATGGTCATATGGAGTTACTTTATGGGAAATATTTTCTCTTGGATGCTTCCCGTTCGATAAAATAAGCTGGTCTTCGGAAGTTCTTACAAATATCGAAAACGGATTGAGATTAGGGAGACCAGCATTTGCAACACGTGAAGCGTACAGTTCCATTTAGTAGTATTTATTATGATGGATCATGAATCATAAAAGAGGAAATTATTTTTTACGCTTTTTCACAGCAAAATTCATGATTAAATGATTTACAAAATGTAGGTATGACGTAATGCGGTGCTGCTGGAACATCAACCCTGCAGACAGACCGAATTTCAGAACCTTGGTTCAGTTGTTTGAAAATCCAACAATATTTTGTGGCGAGTTACGTATCCAAACATAATTCATAATATTCAACCTATCATTTGCGCATTGAAAAAATATCGAAGTTTACTAGGTATATTCTAAGAATCTGGTACTACAAACCAATACAATTAGATTTTGTCCATTTGTATCTTTAAATTTGTGCATTTTAATTGAATAAAAGTATTAATTTGTTTCACCTGTGGTTTTTTTAATTCACATCCCTATTTTACTCAAACTGGATAAGTTCTTGAAAATAAGAAGAGGAAAATGTTTTAAACACCAAGTATTTCTTCTGTGTTGCTTTAAAGAAGTTTCTTTCATTTATTTAAATTAACATGCCCATAAAGATGTTAATTTTCTTCTCCCTTTTAGCCCGAGCCTAGGGCTCATTTATTTTAATCCATTGTTCCATTTATAAATACTAATAAATTATTTTTTTAAGTTAAATTTAATGGTAAATAGAAGCTTAAATGCATTCGTCATCATTTCATCATGCAGCAGGTTTACTTTGATGGCATGTTTGAATTTTCAATCACGTATTCAATACTTGTTGGCAAATCTTTGAGTCTCAGCACATTACTATGGACATCTACACCTCCTGGAGAAATGTAAATGTTACACTTAGTAATGTTACAGTTTTAGATAGTTTAGAAAAACAGACAAAATGTTCAAACCTGAAATCGTATGCCCTGTGAATTTTAAAAGCGTTCCTTGGTAATTGTGCCACATTCGGGTAATATTTTCCGATAACAAACTATTTCTTCTTAAAAATTTGCACTTGATAAATCTGTTAGGTTCATAAGTTGAAGAAAATTGCGTTTAAATATTTTCAGCGATTGAAATTTTCTCTGGAAGAAACTTTTTGCTTACCGTATTCGAGGAGTTTCCAAGTTTTTTATATGTTCTTTTAAAATCAGTCTGTCTGAAGGATTGAAGATGCAATTTGAGAATCTAAACATAAACAATATAGAACAATTTATGATAAGGCCAAAAAGCATCTACTCTGGATAAAAAAATTCGAAAGATTACAATAAGTCTTCTTGATTTCCATCGAATGTTACCCTCAAAGGTTGAAATGTGAATCCCAAAGCCTTAGCAACTTTCCTTCTTCTGGATTTACAGGCTTGGGTTTCAATATGCTTGAGTTTGTACGTAATTGTGCAATTAACAAATCTGTAAAATAAGACATTTGATTCAGTGGTTATTATTTAAAAGTTGTACTGTGTAATATTACGTTCAACAAAGGGCGAATAAATAAATCCAACTAAAGTACGAATAAATCCAACAGGTATGAAAATAACATTGTAATGTTTTAACCTGATTTCCAAATTGTCCAATTCCTCTTGTGATGGTATTTTCTTTGTCGAAATTACTTGACTTTTGATTCCCATAGGTTTCTCATTTTCCTGAACTTTCAGTTTTAATTTCATAGACATTTTGCGAAATTGAGTCTATTTATGCTTTAAAGTCGAAATGTGTGATCGTTTAAGAACGTACAAAACAAACGCTTGAATTTCTTAAAATTCAGGACTATTCTAGGTACAAAAAATTATGTCGTGGTGGAGGTGGAGGTATCTTATCAAACCAATTCAAATACAAACAAATCCCATTATGATCCACCATAAAACATATTAGTTAAATATAACATGACACAACACTGAGGGTTTTATGATTCTGATTAATATGTTGATGTTTATTTATGTGAAAGATAAAGTTGGAATATTTATTGATATATAACATTGTACGCAGTAAATTCGTGTTGTCATTGACTGGAATGATATGTAAAAGTCGTGTTGAATTATGTGGAGTGGAGGTTCGAATAAAGAAGAGCTGTTTTACACTAATCAGTAGATTTCATAACTGGGTGCTTATACTGCATTTTGTAGCTTATCCACTCACGTCTAATCTCTCTCTTTCTTGGACCCCAGTCCGCACTTGGGTCTAGGGACGACACGCATTTCTGTTGAGAATAAAAAATACATTGAAAAATGTTAATTTACGTTAAACTGGTTTATTTTTCACCTCGTTTAACTTAAGTAGATAAAAAATATCAATGCAAACCATATAAAACGACGAGCCAGTGGAGGTAAACAGAACCTGCAATGCACAGATTGGAACAATCGACAAGGCAAAACCAGCCAAAGTCCAGCCAAAAGCTACAAACAAAATAAAAAACACTTAAAACACTTACAACATGATTCGATAGTGATATTGTGCTTTGTTTTTTGCTTCCTTTTATAAATGTCTTATACTGAAGTAAGTTCATACCAAGTGCAATGGTAGGGAATTCAACTCCATTGTGAGTAAGGATAGTAGAATTCACAAGAGTGTAAACGAGGATTGAGATTAAACTAATAGGGACAATTACACCCCAACAAATTCTCCAGTACCAGCTTATTTTAATGTTTAACATGAATTCTATATCTTGGCAGAAATTGGATAAACCATAGACCCATGCTATGCCAATTACTTCGAGGGTTGCCATTATATAGATTACGAACCCTGCTCCAAAGTGATCCACTAGGGTTATTAAAAACTGTCCGCCCTAAAAATTAACAAGAAATGTTGACCGTCTTTTTTATTAATGGGATTTGTAAGCTAGATACGACCCTTTCTTACCGGTGTAACATAAATAAGCCCTATGGAAAATCCAAAGATACATACAACGATTGTGACAAAAATTCTTCTGAGTTTTGGAAATGCATCACAAATAACTGTTACAATTCCATTAGCCATGGCACAGGCTGTTCCTATACCTAGAGTTAGTAGCATGAGAAAAAAAAGAAAAGCAAATACCTAGAAATAATTAATAAAACTTATTACTCTTTGTTAGAGGAATTATTTTATTATATTTTTTGTATTTCATTGAATACTTGTGGAGCAAAGGTAAACTTTGATATTGCTTCAGGGTAAGATACAAAAGCTAATCCTGGACCACTTTTAGCAACCTCAGAAATATCAACGTCCAATTCATACGCAAGGTTACCCAATGTTGCAAATATTGTAAAACCTGCTAAAAGGCTTGTGAAAGTGTCCATAAAGCTTATTATCATTGCATCTCTATATGAAAACATCGTATAAAAATTATTGTTATGATTAATTTCTATTTATCTATGCAATTACAATTTTCATTGTATTAAATTCACTTCAGAAAAATAGAAACCTCACCTATAAATATTATGTCGAAATGAATTATACGAAGCATTCATTATAGTTGCTCCAAATCCAGTTGACAAAGAGAAGAAACATTGACTTACTGCTGCGTACCATACCTTTAATATTTTATATCGTGATGTTGAAATTCAGTAGCAAAAAATTACATAAAACATGGTAAACATGGAAGATTGTCGATTGAACGTGCATTCAGATCCAGAATCTTTTCCCATCTTGGTTCAATAAAATATCTAATTCCAACCCATGATCCAGGTAATGTTATCCCTTTCAGAAGAAGGATTACAAGAACAAAGTAAGGGAAAAGCGCTGTAAAATATGAAACTTTTCCAGAGCTTTTGATTCCTTTGATTAAAGTTAGAAAAATAAGGATCCAAACTCCCATGAGACAGAGGGACAGTCTCCAATCTGGTGTTCCAACTCCTTGATCAATGTTTTCTATTTGCTTGACGACTACTCTCCTTTTGTCATGTTAAAAAGTTACCATTAATAATACATAGGTACAATTACATTTGTATTTACTAATGCAATACTTACTCAAAATAAATTTCCGGCAAGCTTTTGTTCATATTTTCATGACAGTCATCAGCCCAAGTGTCATCACATAAAGTCCATGGTAAAACAGACTCAAAAGATTTAATCATGTAAAATATCGTTATAGCCATAATCGCACAGTAGTATGAACCTCCGCAAATTGAAGCAATGAGTTCTCCATATCCAATACCTTAAATTAATCAAATTTTCAACCCATTTCTGTGACTAAAGCAACATATTAATTTACTATGTATTCTCATATAGATTCGCCGACCTTTTAGAAGTGGCACTGCCTTCCATACTTTAACTTGTCCGTAAGATGAGAATTGACCCAGAGCCAATTCCAAAAAGTATATTGGCTTTCCAATAAAAAATAGTACTATTAAGTAAGGAATTAAAAATGCACCTCCTCCATTTTTATAAGCTGTAAAAGGAAAACGCCAAATATTTCCAAGGCCTACTGAAAGAGCTAGGCAAGAGAATAAAAATTCTATCGGGCTTGACCATTCAGTTCTTTGACGGGATAATCCAATTTCTGCATCTTGTTGGGATCTCTTTGAAATTATAAGTAGTAAAAATATTAAAAACTAATTATGTCAGAAGTATGAATATAAAATTTAGTAAACTTTGTAAAAATATTACGTTGCTAGCAATGACCAAAAATTCCTCCTTCTTTTCATCCACTTCTTCATTTTCTTTACCCTTCACAGGGTCATATGCTGGCTTCTGTTAATTCCCAAAGCAATTTTATGATTTATATTTTATTAGCAAAACGAAGTGAATATTTTACCTGCATGTCCGTGTTTACACAGTTGAATTTCTTGGAATAGAAGTTTTGATCAGTCCTGAAATGGATAATCACTCAAAGGGTTTTCAAATGCATTCAGATTGCATGCATTCTAAATACGAAATGAAAGATACCCATTATGCAAAATAGTAATAATGGTCTGGAGATTTTTTCTTTTCTTTTCAGTATCAGATCGACATAAAAGAAAAACCTGTCTAGTTTGAAGATGAAATGGAATCTGACATGAGATGACATAATAACAGGGTGCAAATTAGTAACGCCTTCGAATGTAGTGTGAAACTTAGTGCAGACTGACAATAAAATTGATACAGAATCCACCATGTTATAAGATTCATTCTGATGTAGGTACTATTTTATTATTTTGTTTCATTTCTATCAGGACGACTTGAAGACCCACACTAAAAGGTAATAAAATTGAGTTGATTATACAATTATAATACACATTATGTATTCTTTCCAAAACTTGATTTATTTGATTATCTAGTAAGAGCTTATTCTTGTAAAAACCAAGTGCATTATTATCAGTTAGCAAATTTTATTTGTAATTGGGTTTGATACATGGAAGGATGTGACTGTGCGTTAATATAATAATTCAATTGTATTCATGATTGACAATTCGTCTAAGCAAGTGACACATTACAATTTTACATGATGAATTTTTGTTTAGCATTGAATTTGTGTGCGTGGGATTTCGCACGTTTACCACAGATGATAACACATTTTTTAAATGTTTTCCATTTTTATCTTAAATCTTTTATTAATAAAATTACATTCAATTGTATTATTATATATAGTAGTAGTACTAGTGATAGTTATTGCGTATGATAAAATTTTAGAATATAAACACGGATGCATATAATATTAATGTAATTGAAGCAAGTTTGTATTATCTTTTGATAGATAATGTCTTGCATGGGCATTTGGCGAGCCAAAGCGGAAAAAATGCTCAAAAATTTTTCGTCAATAATTATGTAAAAACTCATGATTTTGGTTAACATTCGTCTACATTTATTCTTAGATTCCAAACCCAAGGATAACTCAGATACTGGGAAGTCAAACAGTTGATATCAAAAACCAAGAAAATGACAAAAAGCAATGTACTAGCGTAATAATTATGTTTTTTCATTTAATGGGAAACCCCAAAATTGCCCAGGAAAATGTTTCTTTCCGGTTGACCATTCTCAACTTGCGGTTATGTGAAATTAATTGATTTATTTAAAAAGTAATATTAACTTTTATTCACCATTCACCGGACATTGTATTTTGAAGACTCTTCTATACCAGAGCTTGGAAAAGTAGTTCAAGTTCAGGGCTCAATTAACAAATATCAATTAAAATGACAAGCAATCCTAAAAACAAGATTATTAAAAGTGACCGCAGGCCAACTGACTACGAATACGCTTTAATAAGTCAACATGTGTATGGTACAGGTGCAAACAACCCTCCTGAAGTTGGATCAGAGTTTCAAACTGAATATCGAACTTGGAAAATAGTTCTTGTTCGAAACTCTACTTGTGGCTACTTTGGTGCAGTATACAGATGCGACAAAACCAAGCAATTTGTTCTAGCCCATCGAGGTACTGATGGCGTCTCTGACTTTCTCGAAAACTTCCATGGTATTGTTCTGAACAAGTTTTCTTTACAAAAATGCGAAGCCTTCCATCTTGTCGATTCGTTAATACATCTAATAAGCTCCGACTGGCCGGAATACAGGGTATCCTTCACGGGTCACTCTTTGGGTGCATTTTTAGCTGAACTTTCAGTTTTTTATATCACAACTTGCACCAGTTTCAAAGAAACTAAAGAAACTAATGCCGTTACTTTCGACAGCCCTGGATCAAGACAGTCAATTCAAATGCTGCAAGAAGAACATAATAGTTGTACGAAAGAACGCTCTGAACACATTTCTTTTGAAGATATAAAAAAACTTGACATAATCACTTATGTCTGCTATCCAAATTTAGTAAATGTGTGTAATGAGCACATTGGAACTGTTTATACGATCAATGTTGACCTCCCTGGAGGTATGATTGCATCCTTACCAATTTTGAGACTTGTAATTGGTCATGCAATCGATGGTATTGTTAACTGGTTCAAGATGTCAATGGATGAAAATAATAAAGATCAGAGCCTTGTTCGACGTTACATGGCAGACTGGCCTAAGGGTTATCATCAACTAAAACTATTTTTTAAGTATGCAATGTACCAAGATGGGAAATTGCATGTTGACCCAGACCTTTTTCAAAATAAAATTCCACCACTTCCAAAGGCTCCTTGTGGAAAGAAATCGCACGAGGCTGAAGATGTTCTTGATAAAAATGCACGTGAGAAGGCAATGGATTGTTGGTTTAAGCTACAAAAGAAACGAATTAAGTTACAATTTTATAGCAATTATAAAGTTGTGGAGTCCCTTAGTTCTTTCACTAAATTGCCTATCCACCATTTCAATCATGATCTGCAAGAATTTTTGAAAAGCTTTTTGGATAAGCTGCAGCTCATTCGTGACAACAATGACAAAGAAAGTGTTCACAGAACTTTACAGGATATGTGGAAAGGACTTGATATGCCTGAGATGTTGGTTAATAGTTTACTCTGTTATGAAATTAATAAGAATACGGAAATCGAAGTGGTCTCATGCAGTGGAAATGTAGATCTGTACGAGTTTAGAAAAACGTTATCTTGGTGGTTGGAGAAAACTGGATTTACACCGGAAGGACTTTTAAATGAAGCTGTTATGAAAGTTAACACCGCTTTTAGAATCAGAAAACGGTACGATATGCCGCCTCCTAGGCTACCTATGTACCCAATTAACCCATGACGTTGTTACAACAATAATTTTGAAGTTAATTTAAGTTTATTATAATTATTTCAATAAAATATAATACTATTTATTGTAAACATGCTTTGGAATTTTGAGGGCTACGTCCAAATCTCATCAATTTTTAATAATTCATTATAAGAATTTGTAGCGATGCATGGTGGCAAGATATACCAGCTTCCTGGTATGAAAACTACGTAAATACTTCTGCCTGGATATCAGAAGTGTATGCATTTAATTAAACTGATATAAAACAACGACCCAATCCAAATGCATATATACAAATAAGTTTCTTGGTGAAAAAAAAGTTTGATATTATCTTTACTTAATTTATTATATTCAGGTTAAAAAAGTTGCCTAGTTAATTAGAAAGGAAAGTTAGTATTATTATACTTTTAAGTCATGCTTTAATATTCTGACTTTATGTCTGTAGAAATCAACAAAATTACCAATAAATCATTCTCTGGAATAAAATAATCTTTTTCACGTCACTCCTTTTGTTACATTTAAGCTAGATTAGAAATTTTTTTATCAATTGACCACCACTTTACCACACACCCATCAATCAATTAAGCTTCCACACAAAAACAAGTCTAAAGTTATAGGAAAAGTCATTTTTTATTTAGAACACTGTAAATCAGGATTAAGCTAAATAATATGCAAATCCATACGACTTTTCGATATGAAAAAATTTTAAAACGGCAATATGATATTCAACATATTCAAAAATAACAATCGATCATTGTCAGTTGGAGGACTTTGTTGATAAAACTAATTCTACAGATTTGAAGATTTATACTTATAGTTTATTCAGCTCAAAAGCATAACTACACTCTAAACTTTAAATAGTATCTCTATCATAAAGTCATCAATGCGATACATATAGTTTCGTGTGCAGAAACCATGTCCTCATAAAGGCCCAATCAAATTACAAATTTTAAAATTTATTTGAAAAAGTATATCAAGAAAGATGACAAGTGATTAGATTATTCATTTGATAAAAGTCAGTTGGAATCAAATAAATTGAGATGTTAGCAAAACTTTTGTCAGTAATTTTCAAATCAGCACCTCCTGAGTATTCATTTTTAAATCATGGCGTTTTCAATTAGATTCGCAGTAGTTTGTTTCCTGGGCCTTGGATTACAGGTTGGTTACAAAAGGCTTTTAATTCAGAATATTCATTTGAATTAGTTTTTCAATCTCGAATCATATTTCGAATTTCGATAACTATTTCAATTTCTCAACAAATAGAACCAAGCTGAAGGATTCAAAGTACTAGCATTATACCATGGAACCTGGGATTTAGCTCACATCAGTTTCTGCGGAGATGCAAACAGATTCTTTCCATCCATTCAAGCCGAGCATGGATTTACTTATGAATCAAGCACTGACTGGGGCAAACTAAATGATAATTATTTGCAAGATGTTGATGTTGTCATGTTCCTTGACGATAGGCCTGCTGACTCAAATCAACAAGCAGCCTTCAAAAGATATATCGAAAATGGTGGAGGGTTCATTGGATATCATGTATCTGCTTTCACCCAAAGTTCTGGTGAATGGTCTTGGTATCATGACACTTTCTTGGGAAGTGGGGACTACTTAGGTAACACCTGGAGACCAACTTCAGCCGTTTTGCAGGTAAAACAGGGGTTTGAAATACAATCTCTTACGGAATCAATTTTATCAAATGAAAATGACTTTTGTTTGATGATATAGGTCGAGGCCCCAGGTCACCCAGCACTTGCACGACTTCCTGAAACATTCTCGACCCAACCTAATGAATGGTATAAATGGACAAAGGACTTGACTCAAAATCCAGACATTCAAATCCTTCTTGCTGTTCATCCATCGAGCTTCCCCTTGGGTACCGGACCTAATGAGTGGGAAATCTGGCATGATGGTTATTACCCGGTCGTCTGGTCTAACAAGAATTACAACATGATGTATGTCAACATGGGCCATAATGACATTGCTTACGAAGATAATAACCAAGAGCTTTCTCATACTTTTGACAATGAAGTTCAAAATCGACTTATTATCGATGGTCTGAAGTGGTTAGCTGGAGTTAGTAAGGAAAGACGAGCACAACGAGAAAACCCATTGTTCAGAGTATTTATGTAGGATTAAATTAAGCCAGATTTCAGTGTCAGGTTAATTAATGAACCTATGTATCTTTTCAAAAAATAATATTCAATAAAAATCTCAAAGAATTTCGTCATGATTTATTTTAAGTTTTAGCAAGTCACTCAAATAACCTTGAGCTCATTTCCAAGTCGAAAATGCCAAATCGGAAATAATACCAATTGCAACTCAGGTTAGGATGTTGACGGTTCTAGTTGTTATAACCGTAATTCCATACCATCTCACACTTTGCATTACTTTCCAATATCCTGTATGCAAGTCATGCTGGAAAATATTTTTGTTTTATATTATATTTATAAACCCATACATTTTTTAAGTATCTAAAATCTAACAAACATTTACTACAAATTGCAATTACAACCTTGTACCAATAAGATAAGGAACTTGGTTGAAAGTAGCCATAAATTAGAGCATTCATCACCTTGAGACCTTGAAATTGTTGAAATGCAATTCGTACAGTAGAAAGAATAAAAAAAACTGCCCGATATTTCGTAAACTGTCAGTAAGAAGTACGCTGTAAATGACTAATTAATCAGCAATCATGACGTTAGTGTACGGTACGTTCATAAAACTAAATACATCAGTCCAAGACATGTGATAGCGACAAAAGTTACACATAAAATATCATTACTCAGAAGCTGTGTTGCAAAGTTTTTGCTTACGTTTTTTATAAAAAACACGACAAAAATGTGGTTAGGTTTTAATTTGGAGTTTAGCCGATAACATCCTGCAACTTCTAGAGTTTGTGCATTATTTGTTTAAAATCCTTGAAGCTTACATGTAAATCATATATGTTACCATTAAAAACCCCAATTAATAATTCTTCATCATGAGTTCCAAAAGTTGAACAAATAATTCTTCATCATGAGTTCCAAAAGTTGAACAAATAATTCTTCATCATGAGTTCCAAAAGTTTAACAAATATCACGAAGATTAAAGGCGATCGTAGACCAACGGATTACGAATACGCCTTACTAAGCCAACACGTATATGGAGCAGGAGTCACAAAACCTGTTCAAGATTCGGAATTTGAGACAGATTTTCGAACCTGGAAGATCATAATTGATCGGCAGACCTCGTCAGGCTACTTCGGAGCAGTTTATAGGTGCGATGATACCAAACAATTTGTCATTGCTCATAGGGGTACAAACAGTTTCTTAGACGTTCTTGAAGATTTTCGTGGTATTTTTCTAAACAAGTGTTCAGCTCAGAAACTAGATGCATTTTTACTTGTGGAACTTATCGTAAACCAAATCCGTGTTCAATTGCCAGATTACAAATTGTCCTTCACGGGCCACTCGCTTGGAGCATTTCTAGCTGAATTGTCTGTAGTTTACTCTGTCACGATTTTAGACTTTCCTGATGTGAACGCAGTAACTTTTGAAAGTCCTGGGTCAAAGCAATCAATTGAATCTGTTCTCTGTCATCACTCGAAGGACAAAAGTCAGACACTGCCACAACTGCCGACATGTGACGAAATCAAAAGGCTTGATGTAATTTCTTATGTTTGTTACCCGAATTTGATAAACTCCCTGAACCAGCATATTGGAACAGTTTATGCTATCAATGTGGATGATGCAGGAAGTATTATAACATCCTGGTCTAGAATTCGACTAGTAAACAGTCACGGAATTGATGGTATTGTAAATTGGTTCAGAATGGCTATGATTGAAAATGACCAAAGTTGCAAGCGACTCCTGATGTCAGATTGGCCTAGAGGTTATCACCAACTGAAAAATTTCTGCAAGTATGCCATGGTTGAAAATGGAATGGTAACTATTGATCGTGACTTGACTCAGCAAAATGTTCCACCACCAGTGTCAAGGAATTTCCGAAAATCTCTTGAAGCCGAAGATATTTTAAAATCAAAACGGACAAGCTCATTCAAAAAATTCGAGAGATGGATTTCTTTACAAAGAAAAATTATCCTGCTGAGAATTCATGGAAATTTCAAGATTTTAGATGCCATCGACTCATTCAATGTGATTCCATTGAAACATTTCTCCGAGCCTTTTCAAGATTTCTTGGAACAATTTCATAAAGAATTACATCTATCAATACAAAATAGAAGGAGAGAAAGCCAAGATGTAGCAGAAATGCTTTTGAAAGAATATTGGAAAACCTTTGAAATACCAGAAGTTTTAATTGAGTCTTTGCTATCCTATGAAATTCGTGTTAATAAAGACGGGGATAAAGAAGTTTCCTGTGATAAAGTAAATATTCATGATTTCAGGCAAGAGTTATCTTGTTGGCTGGAATCAAAGGGTATTTCCGTTCAAGAACTTGTGAATCCATCCTGGTTTGAGCAAACTGTAAAGTTAAAGTTTAGAAATAGATATGAGAAACCACCATTCCTAAAACCACATAAAGGATTTTAGGAATTGTTTACTATCTTCACGTTTTTGTATCACTTACGTAAAAATACATATTCTTCATAAAACATTATTTACTTCATATGTTCATGTCAATTGAGTAATCTATTTTTAATTAAATTGACAATAAAGTTATCTTATAAGGAAAAACAATACTTTTAATTTAAAACCAAAAAAATGCAATTTCATATACAATCGCATTACTGAATTTCCGAGAACCTTTGTAAGCGTTTATTACATCGGATTTTGAATTGCATTTATATAATGCACAATAAAGCTACGCATTTGATTTGTAATAATAAAGTAATCATCTACAATTGTAAAGTAATATGCAAATCTGATCACACTTTACTTTACTGCTGTTAATTTATCATTACCCCAAATTCTGTCTTTTAAAAAATAACTTTAAACTGCATTTCAATAATAAGATATTTTTAATAAAAAGCATTAGAAAAAATCTTGCATTGCAACGCTTATTAAGGATGGATTATAAAAATTGCAGAACTGTCTAATCCCACTGATTGAAAAGATTTAAAAAATTTTATCCATTCAGTAAATAATGAACTTCTATTATTAGTATTTACATAAAGCAGTTGGATAATGTTACATGGTTAAAAACATCCCATAACTCAAAGGCGGACTCAAGGTGAAGGATAATAGTTGTTAAAGGGTGAAAGGGTGTGGTACAGTTTAATAGGATATATAATTAATCCATAAATTAATGATATTTTCATGAATTTGAATTTAATGCTTACTTAAATAAATCCTACTTATTTCCGTAATGACTATTTATGACCATTCTCTTTGACTCTTGACTACAAATAAACAATTGTACTCAAGAGTCATTACTACATTCTCTTTTTAGCTTTTTAAGTGATTGATATGAGACATTCAAGATTACATTTTTAATTTCAAGTACTTTTCATCTTATGATTATAATAATTTATGGAATTTTACTTTACAGTCTGCGCATTTTAACGAGGAATAAAAATATAGTAAATATCATATGAAAGTATTCTTTTTATTGCGTCACTAGTCATTTAAGAAGATTTAAAATAAATTTTCAAAATTGACTTATATTTGCAATACTTATATTAACCCATCCCATCTCATCTCATTTATAATACAGAACCAGGTACAGGTGGAGTTTGTCGTGTGATTGTGATTCAATCCAGTCTTCTTCGTCTGGTCTGGACTGACTTGAGTCATTTCGCAAGGTTCCCCTAAGTTATACGCTATTTCTTTTTAACAAGAAACCCTGGACAGGTTCTAATAATTCCAAATGCATGGTTTTGTGATGTTTTTGTAAACAAAATACTGAAGCGGAGAAGTAGATGAGGGAAAAGTCGGCTGTTCATGGGCTTTAAATTTTTGTGAACTCTTACTTATTTTATTGAGTTTAAACACGTCGTTTTTAAATATTAAAATCGTTGTTTTAAGATTGAGCTTGAAATAGCTTGTTCAATTCAAGTTCATTTATATGTTTCATAGTCATCACTAAAAGCAAAAGCTGCAAAGTTAAAATGTAGAAAAATTAAGTTATACTGATAAAACAGTTAGCATAAGTTTGATATCCATAAGAATGTCCATAATAATAGAAACAGCAGTCTCCTTCCTGGAAACATTACCCCAACCCGGTCGATACTTTTTGTATATGACAAGTACCTTAGCCATTGCTAGTGGCACAGGGTACTTGGTATATAAATGGATGAAGGATCAAGTCAAAGAGAAGGCTGATTTACACAGAAGACGAAATACAGTAGAACTTCGAAAACCCCCTGAATTATGGAATACAGCGATATTCTTCCCTGACTATTTTGCCCAAGAACCCAATTCGAAAACATCACAACTATTGTGGTATTTCAAAGAAGCAAAGATAAGCATTCAGATTTGTATATATAATTCGTCCTTGAGAGATCTCGAGAAGGTTATTATGGATAAGCATCAGGATGGACTTATGGTTCAGATTGTTACTGGACATGAAGGCACTGCTGAAGTTTTTAGGGCACATGGTAAAAAACAACCTTTATTTTGTTATTTGGCAAAAAATGAGTATGTGCTTTGATGAACACGTGCTTTCGAAATCTTACCAAAAAGGTCAATGTAATTTCATTGTCTGATCGAATGGGTAGTAATTTGTTGTTTTTTAACTCCAGGGGTCATGGTAGGAGTCTACCCGGCACCAAGTAAGGACTACCTGATGCATCACAAGTTTGTTATTATTGATGGAGAAGCTGTTATGACTGGATCATTGAATTGGACCCTTGATGTTAGTTTTTGTGTACTAAATGTACGATGAACTAGAAATTTTATGGGATAAAATAAAGATTTTGAACTAATGAAAGATATTTTGAATATCGATTTATAGGGAATTATGCAGAATCGAGAAAACGTCGTAATTTCAACAGACCCTCGACACGTGAAGAAATATATTCAAGAATTTTACAAGCTGGTGAAAATTTGTGAGGATGCTAATACGCTAAAATAAGAGTGAGAATGAATGCTTTCAGGTAAAAGCGTGAACACACTGTGCTGGATTTCGACTGTCGATAATTAATTATTTCGTAACTAATAGCCTCTTTTAAACGTGTTTTGTTTAAGGCATGTATTTAATCGACCCAACCAATTAATGAAAAGTCCGACAAAATTTATTGAAAATTCCAATTGTAAAAATCTG